>CM058232.1:74057689-74140753 GCA_030180135.1 Orychophragmus violaceus
ATGTCACTCTTCTCTCTTCCAAAATAAGCAAAGAACAAAAGAAGTTTCTCTTAAAGGAGATTTTGGACCTTATTATAAATATAAATCAAGAAATTTAAAATTACCCCCAAATATATATATGTGTGTGTGTGTGTATATATATATATATAATTTTGATATGTATATTATACACACCAGCACAGTTCCATCATATACACTTCACTTGGTCGTACACTTCATGAAGTTTTTCATTGCCATGCCTGTAATCCTTCTTACACGTGATGTGGGATTTTAGAGAATGAAAAGTCTTATAAGCCAACAAAATGTTATCCTTGACCAACCACCGAGCCACAAAGACTGATTGTTACTCCCAAACAATTTATAACAACAACTCTCCCATTATCCAGAACAGAACTATAGACAAAATTTTGTACATTTTACATGCCCATACTGTTTTGCCGCTCCATTGTTGGGATACATAAGATATATTATTCATTTAGCTCGCAAATATTCAACATATCATAAACTTGTGAACCGTTTTCACAAATTGAAGATGATATTTATAGAATTTATGGTAGAATAAAACAATCATGCCATCAAGCTTCATAGTTTTCTGGATAAGATGTAAGTGTTTTTTTCAAAAACAAGTGAACTTAAACCCATGCTCAAAGTTTATTGCATTGCAATGAATAAAACCTTGAGTTGCCGACTAAGACACTCTTGAATAGGTACTCTTCTCCTTGATCGTCTTCGTTACCCATCGTCGATTAAGACTATCGAGAACATTCACCAAATATGGTTACATATATTACATAAAGATGTAACTGAGTTTGAACATAAACCTTGAGGCTGCTTCAGTTGTTTGCTTTCCCCCAACTTCTTGGGAACATAATTGAGTCTTTGATATCAGGAAGTCCTGTCGCAAACAGAAGCATAAGTTCCATCCTTAAGCTTATTCTGGAATGCTTCATTGTCTCATGCCTCCTTAAATCTAAGTACCACTCGTACTTCTCCTTTGTTGTGAATCCCAATTCTCTTATCTTCTCTCAAACCGTTCTTCGTTTTGGCTCTTAGTGATTACAACACCAACCTGCAAAGTAAAGTTGAAGACTTTTGTCATATTCTGCAACGTTGAATTTTCCAAATTGTAGATAAACGTTTGGTTTGTTTCTCTTCTCACCATTGGTACGATCAGATCAAATGCTGCTAAAGTCTTCTTATCGTCATTATAGTGTATGTAAAACGGTTTAGCCTCTTTCCGGTGGCTATGTATAATCACATAATCCTTGTAGATCTCATCAGTTAGATAACTGCAACATTAAACGGTGAATACAAAATTTCAGAATCATAACTTGAAACAAAGACTCGATTGAACTACCCATAAGCAATACAATATACCTGATATGCTCCTATGATAAAGCAACGCCCTAGATCCATAAGCTGAGTTGTTGAGCAGTCGATATTGCAAAATCAACAACAACCCTAGAGGGGGAAAACAGGAAATTAGCTCAAATTCTTTTTTTTTGGCCAACATTTTTTTATAGAAAAGTCCAATGGGCAAAAGAAAACAATAGGGTTACAGAAGTCCAAACAGAGAAATGAGCAAATGGGCTAAGGCTCAACCGAAAAAAATGCAGATAAGCACAAAACTGGATAAGCTCCAGAGCCACGTGTCCACTGTCCGAAGACGCCGGCATGCAGGCACCGCCGGTGACAGGTCACCGGAAAAAGCACCAGAAGCAGCTCGCCGCCTCGTCTCTATCTCGCAAAGATCCCTAGCTGTCGATCTCCCGAACCACCTGCAAATCCATGGAAGAGAAAACAGGTGAAGATGAAGAGCAGCTGCAAACTCTTTGCCGATAAGCTCAATCCCAGGAGACGTCACGCCGAACAGACCAAACATGGTCGGTTCTATTGATTCCAACCAGGTGGAGAGGCATAAACGATATGATTCCTAGCAAAAGAGAAAATCGGGAAAGAGGAAGAAGAAAAACGATCACGCCATGGGAAAAGAAACACCGGGAAGAGAGATCGTTGGAGGAACAACCGATCCAAAACATGATCGGATTTTATTTGTCCAATTTGGAAGCAAAACGGAGAAGTACAAGCCACCAAAATATAAACAAGAAAAATCAAAACTTTCCAGAGAGGAAAGCACGAGTGAACAAGGCAGTATAAACAAACAAAAGAAATCAAGCTTCCTTCTGAAAAATCTGAGATGGAGAAGGAGGAGATTCAGGGGGCATGAGAGAAGTTTCCTCTCTAAAAGAGAGAGAGAGCCCCGATATTCGTTGTGTATCACTACTTAAATATTTTTCTTTTTGTCAACGATTTGGATTAGGCCAAAGTACAGCTGGGTTACAATTAAAACAACAGAGACATGAAGAAATGGGCTAAGGCCCAAACGCGTCCAAAACCAAAATATCAGGATGACGACATGCAAACACCACCGACGGCCAAACGCCGGAAAAACCGCCGGAATCACGGTCAAAGCATCGCATCACTACATCTCTAATTCCATAGGATCCCAAGCTACCGATCTCGCAGTCTACCAAAAGCACAACGGAAGAGGAGGCGCACGAAGAAGAAGATGAACAGCTCCTTCGTCCCGCCGTCGAAACCCATACCCAAGAAGCTTTGCCGCCGATCAGACTCAACAGAGTATTCTGATCTATTGATTCCAAAGCCAAAGATGGAGAGGCTGCAAAAAAATTACTCAAGGTGCATGAGAAAACCAACAAAGAGGAAGGAGAAAACCGATCTCGCCGTTGGAAGGAAAGCACTGGGAAAGGAGATCATTAAACTCGACAAAAGTCGAGCCAAAACCGATCTAGAAACTAGAACGGGATTTATTGACTGAGAAGGAATTGGAGAAAAATCAATTCCAATCGGTAAAACTCACACCAAAAAAAATATAAAACAAGGGAAGAAGAACTAGACAAGAGATTCTGGTTTGTAGAGACAAATCGGAGCTAACTGTGGTGAACCAGAGATCTCGGACTCTCTCTCTCTAAAGGATGGAAGTGAGAGAAGAGAGAGAGCCTTTTTGATTCACTACTCAAATTTAAATCTAACATGATGCATGTTGCTGATATAAAAAGAATATATTTACCATAAATGATATTTGGTTTTGTTCCTATACGGCCAATAAATGAGAAATGAATAATAGCAATCAAGTCCCAAAGAGTTTGGGCCATGTTTTTGGTTGAAATAAACATTTCGACCCAAATAACTTAAAAAATCTCATCCTCTTAACTAGTTAATTCATCACTACCACAAGGTCGACACATGTTACATACATATATATCCTTCGAGAGCCAGAATCATTAACACATGGAGCTGCTGAGTCGTTTGGTTCACATAACTCACTAGTCACTACCAGAGATTTCTGAAGGTAGAGAAAATTTGTTGTCAATATCTCATTATCATACAAATTTATGAAGAACACCGAACATGCAAACAGTAAGCAAAAGAAACTTAAAAAGACAAAAAAAAAAAAAAAAAAAAAAAAGAGATTCGTTAATCTCTATTTGTACACCTAAAACTCAACACAGAACTAAGACAAAACTCCCAAGACCAACACCATTCATTTTACTCGCTGCACACGAGTCCAAGCTCAATCTTACACGTGTCCTCATCATCGCACGTGCCACACCTCTCCAACTTCCTCTTCTTCATCGGCACCACCACGCGACTCTCACGTGCCACAGTCGGCTCCAACCCCAAAGTCAGTTCAAGCCCGATCCAACTCGGTTCCTCCGTCGTGGTCTCCTCCGACGAAACCATACTCCCTCCATCCTTGACCACCGTCGACTCGTGACTCAGTGACGACTCATGACTAAGCGACGATCTCCCTTCTTTGCATGCACCACCACGGCTCGACTTACACCGACTCTTCACGACGTTCTCGTCTCTGGACACGTGTCTTATGTCGAAGATCTTGTTATTATTAAAAGGAGGAGCTTGACCAGTAACTGCCGCGTCGCAGGCGATTGGAGTGACCGGATAGCCTCTCATCACTGCCTCGACGGCTGCTTGACAAAGATGCCAATTCCCGGACCATAATAATCCGACAGATCCATAAATTGGATTCACAATCCTCCCGCATGCTTCGTATAACAATGATCTAAATATAGCTGGAAAAAACAAAAACCTTTGTAAAAAAAAAAAACCCCATTTACAGCTACATGTATAAAGAAGAAAAAAAAGTGTCTTGAAAAAAAAGAGTCTTAGCAAAAAAAAATCACAATTCAACCAAAAAGAAAGCAGGGTATGATCAATTATTAGATGCATGATAGAGAGAAAAACAGAGTGCTCTGTTTCAAATGATCCATTATCAGATGCATGTAGATGGAAAAAATATAGCCTGCTTCAAAAACATTATCGGAAGCATGATTTAGTAAAAAAGTAAAAAGAAGGAAAAACAGAATCTTCAACAGGGAATGACCTATTATCAGGTGCATGATAAAGTAAACCATAATTTACCTGGACGGAGGTGATCAGGACCAGCGTTGAGGAGGTTCATTAAACCGGCGCGGCCATAGAATTTGGCGAGGAAGACGGTGGCGTTGGCTTGAGATTCAGCGGATTTGATCCATTGGAGACAAGGTCTTATGCTACAGTTTTCACTGCAGCCTTTCCGAAGAACTCGACATCCGTTACAGCTCATACGCATTTTTTAAGGTGGATGAGAGAAGAGAAAGTTTTTTGTTTAATTATTTTGGGGTGGGGGGGGGGGGGGGGTTGAAAGGAAAGGTACAGTACGGTCCTGATCTTAGACGAAAAGAGAGGTATTTAATAGAGAAACGAAGCAAGCTAGGTTTGGTCGGAGAGATCATAAAACAAAGGGCGGACATTGCCCTTGTAAAAAAAAAAAATTCAATTTTTGACGTGTAGTGTATTTTCTTAGATGAATTTCGTAAGCGACAAAAAAAGTATATGAATTCGTAATTCGCCTTTGTATTTCGTTTTTGTATTTCACATTTATTTAAAATCAATATAATCTATTAGATGAACAAAAAATATTAATAGAAAATTTATTAATTTTTATGTTTTATAACCATTTGAGTTATACCATTTATTTTATTATTGATCGAATTATGTTTAAGTAAATAATTAGTGAGATAGGATTGCTGGGGTAATAAAACGGTACGTTTTAGGAGGGGGTGATTTTTTGGTGATTTGGTGAACTAGGTTAGAAAAGTTTGGGAATGGCGCCGCCATCCTTTCCGGCGGCGGCTACGGTCGATCCGGGTAATCAGAAGGCAACGATCGGCAAGGGAAACTCGTGGGCAGGTGTGGTTCAAGCTGGTAACCAGCTGAGAAAGTTTGATCTAGAAATCTTGGAACAGGATGAGAAAGGTTGTGTAGAAAATCCTGATAATATCATCAACAAAGGGACTCCGATGTGGGATGGATTTCTCGTGGGTAAGTTTCTGTCATCGGCTCCGCACGTTGCAAAGGTACATGTCATTGTGAACAGAATATGGTCGTGCGGCGAGCAAATCGATGTCTATGTGGTCGACTCTAAAACAATGTGGTTCAAAGTCTCAAGCGAGCAGATGTGAAACAGAATCATACGTCGGGGAATGTGGACCATAGCAGGTATACCCATGATGGTATCGAGGTGGTCTCCAATGGCAGAAATGGAGGAGTTGCCGGAGATTACAACGCTTCCACTATGGGTTCACTTGAAAAATGTTCCCTTAAACATGTATTCTTGGGAAGGGCTCAGCTTCATATCAAGTGCAGTGGGAGAACCTGTTCGACTGCATCCGGATACGATCTCGTGTTCAGATTTAGAAAAGGCTAAAATCTTTGTTAAGGCTGACCTTTCAAAAGAACTGCCAAGAAAACTAAAATTCTCAAAGAATGGTAAGTCTTATGTGGTTGAGTTTTCATACTCGTGGTTACCCCAGAGATGCAACACATGTGGGAAGTGGGGACACCTAAATACAATATGTTTAGCAAACATGAAGGAAAAGAGTCCTTCTAAAGAATTAGCGATGGTAGTCTATGTTGGAGTTGATGGGAAAAATAAGAATGTAGTGAAAGGCACTGCTACTGTGGAAGAACACAGCTTGAAGAAGGATCAGGGAAATGCTGTAGGTAATGTTTTGACACAGGAAAATGCAGACAAGGTAGGTATTCCCACTGGTAATACCAATAAGGCTGTAGATGAGGATGTTGAAGAGGGGCAGATTACAGAGAAGTGGTCTAATGCAAAAAACTGGTCGCAGTCCGGTTAAGCCATTAAGACTGGAATACGATCATACCAAAATTAGCTCTCCATCACGCTATGCTGCACTAGTGGATCTGGATGAAAATGGTTTACCCCTAACTATAGATGAAGAGCCTAATGAGGAAGTAGAAGAAATGGAAGGGAGTACAAGTCTGGAAGTAGAGGAAAAAGATTTAATTGAGACAAATACTTGTGAGATTATGTCTGAGCAAGTGAAAGGCAATGCTCTTCCTCCTCGCAAGACTTTGCCCAGAGCATCAAAAACACATCACAAGGTAATTGGTGAAGCCTCAATTAAACAGGGGAATGATGGGATTAGTACAACTAATCGAAGAGGTTCGAAGAAATCTTCTCAATGATGGGTTTCTTCTGGAACATAAGAGGATTTAACAAAGGAAAGAAGCACTTGGTTGTAAATAGTTGGATTAAGAATAATAACTTGTTGTTTGGTTGTCTTTTGGAAACGAAAGTAAAGGAAAGGAAAGCTCAACGGATTATTTCTACAGCTTTCAAAGGATGGTCTGTTTTGACTAACTACGGAGAGAGTAATAGGGGCCGTATATGGGTTGTCTGGGCACCTACTGTACGCATTACTCCTATCTATAATTCTGATCAAATGATAAGTGTGTCAGTTCACTTGGAGGGTAAAGACGAGGAGTTCCTCTGCAGCTTCATTTATGCGGCAAATCTGGCTGAAGCGAAAAAAGAATTATGGGCCGACTTAAAAAACCACAAAGATGCAGGGTTGTTCAGAGGTAAACAATAGATGGTAATGGGAGATTTCAACGAAACGCTATCCATGGATGAACATTCAGATTGTGCAACCAATCCGATAACTAGTTCGGGTATGTCTGACTTTGAAAGTGCAGTGAGGTATTGTGCTTTATCTGATCTGAAGTATCACGGACCGAAGTTTACATGGGAAAACAGGCGAGAAGAAGGGCTCATTTGTAAGAAGCTCGACGGGGTTTTGATCAACGATACCTGGCTCCACAAGTACACGCAGAGCTACAACATCTTTGAGTCTGGTGGGGTTTCAGATCACTTGCGATGCAGGATCCTTCTGGAGGCAGTGGCAGAGAGGAAACGTAGGCCATTCAAATTTGTAAATGTAGTGGCTACAATGACGGAGTTCATTCCGACCCTTAGCACCTACTGGCAAGCAACGGAAGAGCTCTATCATTCAACATCTGCTCTATTCAGACTAGGGAAAAAACTGAAAGGACTTAAGCCTCACATACGGAAGCTGAGCAAAATGAAACTGGGAGGATTACAAGTGAAGGCCAAAGAGGCTCTAGAAAGGCTTTGTTAAAAACAAGAAGCTACTATGGCAGATCCATCTTCGGAGAACATTAAAGAAGAGGTGGCTGCACAAAAACGATGGCAGTGGCTCAGTGACCTGGAAGAAAACTTCCTGAAGCAAAGATCCAAACTCCACTGGCTAAGAGTTGGGGATAAAAACCATAAGGCCTTCTACACTGCTATTAAAGCACAGGAGAATCGTAATGCGATTAGAGAAGTATTGTGTCATAGTGGAGTGACAGTAACTACAGATGATGAAATAAAGACTGAAGCAGTGCGGTTCTTCAATGATTTCTTATCGCACAAACCACACGACTTTGAAGGCATAGAGGTAGAAGAATTACAAGATTTACTGGAATATCGTTGTAGTGAAGCAGATTTTGATATGTTGTAGCGAGAGGTATCCGAAACTGAGATCAGAGATGTCCTTTTTCGCATGCCTTCTGACAAGTCACCAGGGCCAGATGGGTTCACAAGGCGAGTTTTTTAAAGCATCATGGTCCACCATTGGGAAAGACTTCACGGTTGCAGTTCAATCCTTCTTCATAAAAGGGTTCCTGCCCAAAGGAATCAACACGACTATCCTCGCGCTAATCCCAAAGAAGGAAAATGCACTTGAGATGAAGGACTACAGGCCTATTTCCTGCTGCAATGTACTCTATAAAGTCATCTCAAAGATCTTAGCCAATAGAATCAAGAGTATTCTTCCCAAGCTGATCTCCTGGAATCAAAGTGCTTTCATCAAAGATAGGCTTCTTGTGGAGAATGTACTGCTGGCTACCGAGGTTGTGAAAGATTACCACAGAAGCTCAGTTTCGGCAAGATGTGCAATGAAAATTGACATCTCTAAAGTCTTTGACTCGGTCCAATGGGAATTTCTGCTGAATACATTGCCTGCAATACATCTCCCAGAAAAATTCATCCATTGGATAAATCTTTGTATCTCCACGGCATCCTTCTCTGTCCAAGTGAACAGAGAGTTGGCGGGATTCTTCAGAAGTGAAAGAGGTTTGCGTCAGGGGTGTGCCCTTTCCCCTTACCTGTTTGTTAACTGCACTAATCTCCTATCAAGAATGTTAGATCAAGCAGGCAAGAACAGAGAAATCGGATATCACCTACGATGTCAGAATCTAGATTTGACGCACCTATGTTTTGCTGATGACATAATGGTGTTCACTGATGGGAAAAAGAGATCAATAGAAGGGGTAATCAAAGTCTTTGACAAGTTCTCAAAATGCTCGGGGCTTAAAATCAGACCATGGTGCAGCAGACATTCTGACTTCGTTTCCTCTTGCTAATGGCCAACTCCCGGTACGCTACCTCGGGCTTCCATTACTTACGAAAAGAATGACAGCGGTTGATTATACTGTGTTGATTGAGAAAATTAAGAACAGAATAGGATCCTGGACAGGCAAGTTCTTATCATATGGCGGCAGGCTTCAGCTAATCAAATATGTAATCACAAGTTTGACAAATTTCTGGTTACAAGCATTTAGACTGCCGGGGAGTTGTCTGAAGGAGATAAAGAGGCTATGCTCAGCTTTCTTATGGTCAGGGCCAGAACTTAATACAAAGAAGGCTAAGGTTAGCTGGCTTGATCTCTGTAAACCAAAAGACGAAGGGGGGCTGGGTCTGCGACCCCTTAAGGAAACCAGTCTTGTAATGGGGCTTAAACTTATCTGGAGAATCACATCTTCTAAATCTCTATGGGCATGCTGGATACACACGTACTTAATCCGGAAAGGATCATTTTGGTCCTTAGGAGAGAGGTCTTTATGTGGATCATGGATATGGAGGAAGCTTCTTAAGCTAAGAGATCGAGCGAAATGGTTTCACATGGTTGAAATACACAGTGGGAAAGGAACTTCTTTTTGGTTCGACTGGTGGTTACCTTTGGGAAGATTGATGACGGTTCTGGGCAGGCGTGGAATCATAGACATGGGAATCCCAGAAACTTCCACTGTCCATGATGTCCTCTGCCACCATCGGAGACGACGTCACAGAATGCAACTACTGAACGATGTTGAAGACGAAATCGATAAGATGCGATGCCAGACAAATCATGACCTTCAGGATTATCATGTCTGGCGCTACAAGTACGATGTGTTTAAAAACACTTTTTCCACCAAGCACACATGGGAACTAATCAGATTGCAGTCTCCGAAGTGTGACTGGAGCAAATGTGTCTGGATAAAGCACTATACACCAAAGTACTCTTTTATGGTGTGTATAACTATCTTGAATAGACTTCAAACAGGTGATCGCATGATGAGATGGACTAATATCGATCGATCCCATGTGCGTTCTGTGCTCCAGCGAATTCGAAACTAGGAAGCATCTCTTCTTTGCTTGCTCCTATTCTGAGAGCATCTGGAAACCCTTGATCAGTAGCCTATTGCTGAACCGCTATACGTGTGAATGGGAGCACATTATCACCATACTTTCAGCCATACACATCAGTGGGATAACGATATATCTGCTAAGGTATGCTTTCCAAGTTGCTATTCATTCAATCTGGAGAGAAAGAAATGCTAGGAAACATGGTGAGGAGCCTCAACAAGCCCAACAACTCCTTCGGTTTATTGAGAAGGCTGTTCGAAATAAATTAGATGTCGTTCAACAACAAGGAACAAAAGGACTCACAAATGGCTTACAAGCATGGTTTGCATCCCGTCAAGCAAACTCATAGACACCTTAGATCATTCTTTGATTCTTTAAATTTTGCCTATTAGTCTTTTGACACAAATATTTCTTATGCACTTGATGTAAAAAGGGATTGTTTGGATTGAATAAAATTTTACATTTATTCAAAAAAAAAGTAAATAATTAGTGATGTTTTTGTTTTAAAAAATAAAAGATTAAATATTTTTTAAGTTTTGTGTTCAAATCTAAAATGTTAAATAAAAAACTAAGAAAGTAGTATATAACTACAAATGGTTCAAAGCCTATTTTCCTAGTTTTTTTGTTAACTTGAACATCAAATTTCATTGTCACTTTTAAAAATTTGAATCAAAAATTATTGTGTGTGTCATCCTTATGCATGGATCATTAATTTTTTTGTATCGTTCTAATTTTATCTTTCCATTTTTTGTCACTTTATACCAAACAAAGTTTTTGTCACTTTCTTAATTTTATCGTTTTTGTTGCTATTATAGAATGCAAAATTCCATTTCTTTTTGTAACAATATTTTTTATCGCCGACGCTCATGCGTTGAACGTGATAATCAGCGGCCAAAAGCCAGTGAAACGTTTTTTCTTTTAAAAAATTTCCACATCTGACCAAAGCTGTATGATCAATCCCATTAAATAAAATGCTGCCAAAATAACTGGAGAAGACAAGAAGAGGAGAGGGTAAAATGGGAAATAGACAGAGGAGAGGTTCGAACTTCAAAGTCGCATGCAATCGAACAAACATGGTCGCGTGGCGGAGACATTGTGGTAACAGAGTTTGGTCGAATCGCCGCGTTTCCTGAACGAGCTACATTATGTAGCTCCATCTTCAGTTCCGATAAACATTAATATAAAGAGACCTATTAATAAATTATTTGAATGGAATCACTTGACAAATTTATTTTTTACACTAACTAAATAATAATGGTTGACAAGAAAAACTTAAATTAATAATGTCAACGTAGGTTAGATTCCGTAGTTTTCTTACATTAAAACAACCGGCGTTGAATCTTGAATGGCGATGTCTAACCTAATCTCTTTTGTAAAGACGCAATGTAATCTAGCTATAATAATCTATAGTCTTGATTGGTAAACTGTGGAATGGTAGGATCGTGTCTAAAAACGCTATTCCGTAAAAAAACTGTCAATAATAAAAAATTGTGAAATAAAAAGAAAAAAAATGCGAAAATGCAAGTTTATATTTTTCTGATAAAATAATATACATGAAAACCAATTTCGCAGAAAAGTGAGGTTGAACTAGATTATCTACGAAGTTAAAATTAGTTTGATTGATAATACTTGAGTAATCACAGAATGACGAAATTACGTTTAAACGCAATATTTACGGAATTACGTTTTTGAATGCAATTCCAACATTCCGCGATTATTTAAATGTTACCGATCAAAACCTATATGTTTACAAACGACAAAAAGTCTAAAGATAACAGTTTTGACAATCTTTTAACATTAACATTTTTTCTCTCATTTGCTATAAACAACTAGGTATGTATAAATTACAATCAGAATTTTCTTTTCTCTTAATACGTACATTTATAATTTACAATAAAAATGATAAACAATTAAGAGACATACCTACAATTTACAATATAGTCTATAATATATGTCTCCAAGTTTCTTTTATAAAATTTCAGCGATTGAACATTACAATTTAAACAATATGTTCTTTTCTAGTACTAAACACCATCTTCTATGAACCTGGAAAAAAACTTTTAAATAATCTGATTTTAAAATTAATTTTTCGTAATAAAAAGAGTTTAAACAACACCATATTTTTCGTACGAAGATGACAATTTATTTCTAAAAAGAATGAAATACAAGTTGATTTTTCCTTTCAAGAAAACTGGTTTAGATTGAATAAATTTGCATTCGAATCTGGTTATGTATGAGAAAAAAAAATCAGCGGGTTGATATTAAATTCATTTTAATCCTAGAGAGAATACATAATTAATATTCATAATGTTTTATCAAACTACAAAAGAAGCTCGTCTATTGTTTCAAAAAAACAATTGTTTTATTGTATGTTTAGATTTTTTTTTAACCCGATCATTGTATGTTTAGTTAAAGTTTTGAACTGTGTGACAGCTAAATAATTTGTGAGAAACGGAAAGTAGAATAGCTATCAAACTTGAAGTTCTATGAAACACTATTTCTGTTCAGAAATTGGGAATTAAATAACAAATATAGTGACGTCAGACCTAAAATTTCTATGAAACCTTTCTTTACGGTTTGATTATAGAGTACACTTCAGCATAAATACAAAATTTCCCGGTTTTCCGGAGAAGGGAAAAGTGATGATGTAAACTTAACCGGTTTTCGTTTGTTCTCTATGGGCGTAATAGATGGTTTTTCCACTTAGAATTTTGTGGCTCATCTTTTTAGCCTTTGGTTTCCGATTATTTCATTTGGTCAACGTCGTTTCGGAGTTTCCCTCTCACTCTAGGATTTTTAAAATTAAAAATTTAGGATTACTGAGATAAGCTAATCCAACTATTTAAGGACATTTCCAAAATAAAACTACATTTTATTATAAAACAGAATTGACTCTAAAATAAAATTAATTTTTATTTCGTCTTTATTCCATTTTTACTACAAAATAGAATGATAATTAAAAAATGAAGTAAACCAATTTGTTATTTCATATTTGAAGTAAATTCATTATTACTTTATTTTGGAGTAAAACCATCTCCAATATATCACTCCATTTTTATTCAAAAATATAGTAACTCCAAAATAGAATAATGTTTTATCCAATGTACTACTTTATTTTTACCCATAAATAAAATATTCTATACATATTATTTTTTATTTTATTTTTTTATACATTTTAATTATAAAATTTACAAATTAATTTTATTTATTTTATTTTTTATACATTTTCATAAATTATAAAATAATTTCACTTTATATTTTTATGAATAAGAAAATAGCATTAAAATAATAATTTTTTATTTTGCAATGTTTTAAAAATATTTATAACTGTTATTAAAATATAAACATATATATATTTACATAATAATAATTATTATATTCGTAAAAAGTTGAAAATTAAAAATCTATTCTAAAATAGAATGAAAAAATGGAATAATTAAAAATATTAAGTAATTTTATCCATTATTCTATTTTGGATTAAAAAAATAATGTGAGATTAGAAAAAAAATATATTTTAAATCCTATTTTGGAGTGGAAAATAAAATATAGTTAAAAATACTAAATGGAATAGAAAATGGTTTAAAATTGGGTCGACATTGTTAATTAAAGAATATCTGGGCAGTGGCTAAATCGTAGTTAACTTAGGCCTTAACTTTTCTCATTAGCTAGCCGACCTACGAATGGTTGACCAGCATTATGTTAATAACTAATTAAGATAATGTTATTAACATATATAATCATGCGACAAAAAAACTATATAGCAATGTCGTCGTCTATTATGTTTAAGTTTATAATTAGCATACTATAGCATAGGATTCATACCGGACTATAAAAAGTTTTCCGATAAAAAAAGCTTTATCAAAAAATTCAGATACAACATAAAAATCATTGACCCAACTTTATGTAGATTAATCCGCGACACATAGCCGAAAGGAGCATAGCAAACCGAGATTCTTTTAGCTCAGGTCGTAGGGGATCTACGCTTGTTTAGATGCGATTATCCAAATTGCGAAAGACGATGGATGGAATAGAGACATAAAAGTTACTTCCCTCTCTCTTTTTTTTTTTTTTTCACTGATGGAATTATATTTATAGAACTGAATTCGAAAGTTTAATACAAATCCTAAACATAGGAATCTAAAGCTCAAACAACGGATAACCAAAGCCCATAGAATAGGCAACTAAAGCCCAAACAACAGGCAACTAAAGTCCAACCAACAGGCAACTTCGAACCTACAACTAAACAAGCACAACCGATGAATCCAAACCTAGGAAAAACAAAATGAACTTGCTAATCCAAATCCTTGCGAAGAATCTTGAGCGAGAGTTACCGAAGCAGCCCACGGCCCACCAAACGATAACACCAACTTCCAGAGAAACAACTGAGAGACACACTCCCAAACCTAAAGAACCTAGACTTCATAACCCGACAAGACGAAACCTAAGAAAGTTCCACTAACTCTTCCGGATACGGTAGAGACGCATACGTAGCGCTCGAATAACCCCTAAATAGAAGCCCAAACCAACCCAAATCTCACCAGAAAAGGGAAAACGAAGCCAAACTACCCAAGAAACTCCGAACCCAAAGGAAACCGGACAGAAACTCGACTAGAAAGCACTCACTGATATCTTCGCAACGAACCAATAATCACAAGCTAACCAGACAACCTAAACTTTGAACCATCAAGCCAAGCTCTTAGAAGAGGAATTAACAAACCCATAATCAAACCGATTAAAATCATCCAAACCAGAGACTCGAACCTAACTAAAACCCCGACCAAACAGATACTCAAACCTAACTAAAAACCCCGACCAACACAGGACCACAACTCGATCTAAAAACCAAACCTGAAGTCGATCGATCGTGACGAGAAGCGAAACAACTCGAGACGACCCGGGGAAGCAAAACGAGCCAAGTCACCATCTCCAACCGGAGCACGGTCACACCAAGGACACGCAACTGTTACGTTCGACTTGGCACAGTCCACCATCGACGACCAGAGACTTCACAGACCACACACAAGATCGATCCAAGGGAAGCATAAGACACGACCACTCTGCAAAATTGGAAACACGCAGGAGGTCGAGACGAAAAAGGAACCGGAACTACCGATGGAGGAAAAGAGCCACCGAACGACAATGACCCTAACCACGCCGGAGAACCCGTCAAAACCGCCGAGACTCAATGTACAAAGCCCACCGACACACCTGTTCGAACTCGAACATGAAGCCAAGAGGAAAGAAGAGGGAGATAAGGGGGGCTCAACCGACGGCAGCGAGGAACGCGTACCGCCGGCGGAGCAAGCAGATCGGAGAAGAGAGTGGGCGGCTGTCTCGTTTTTTGTTCCTGGGAGGATTAGTTTTTAGGGCAAACTTTTTTTCTTGAACTTCGCTCGGAATCTATTCTAGCGTAATTTGACTTCCCTCTCTTTCAATTTATTTGATATTTTGGATAAATGCACACATATTAAAAAGAAATTATTTTTTTACTTTAATAATTAAAAATAATAATAAACAAGAGAAAAGACATAAAATAGCATAAAACATATATTGTTATAAATATAGTACCAAAGGAAATAATACACATTTTTAGCATTATTTTAATTACAAAGACTTTTATAACATTATATAATTTAGGGTTTAGAGTTAATTATTTAAGGTTTAAGGTTTATTATTTAGGGTTTAGGGTTTATTATTTAAGGTTTAGGGTTTAGTATTTAGGGTTTAGAGTTTAGTATTTAAGGTTAAGGGTTATGGCTAATTTAATGACAAAACATGTTTTTGTGCTATTTTTATGATTTTTCTTCCTTGTTGCTATATTTGTGATAAAATATATTTTTGTGCTATTTTTGTGATTTGCCCAATAAACAATGCTTAAAAGCTACACATTTTTTGTCTTTTACATTTCTCTATGTCTTATAAAACCAAATTATGTATTAAAAAAAATATCAAATAAATTGAAACAAAACAAAAAGTCTAAAACATCAATTAAAGTGAAACAGAGGGAGTAATCACTAAGCTTCTCCCTATAAATAGGAAGGAAGATCTACAAAAGAAAGAAGTAAGAGGGATAGTTTTCCGATCGTCTTTGTTTGTGGGTTCTACATCCGTTCATTCGGTTTATAGGTTTATTTTTGTCCGATGGTTGTATTGTTATTTCTAAAAAGCTAAAAAAATATGTTTATTGTTTCTGCAATTACCGTGTAACCGTTTTTCGTGTTTTTTTTTCACTCGCACGATACCGTAAATTATTTTTCGATAAATCATTCATCTTTCAACTACTCTAACTTAATCACATTTAATTCTAAAATTCTTTCTAACGAATGACCGGAAAATATAAATGCATTTTAGTTAAATAAATAGGCAAATCAATTTTTTTAACACAAGAGCTCTAATTTAGGGACAAGACTTTGCAGCTGAAACCTCATACATATCCCGAATAATTATTTTCAATAGAACAAGCCTAATTTAAATATCAGATTTTTTTCTTCTTCTGTTTAGGAGGCTTAAAGCCTTTCTATTTTATACATGTTAAGTCTACGCATTTTATCCGAAACTTGAATTCGAATCCGAACTCGATCCGAAAAATCCAAATCTCCCGAAAAATCTAATTCTGATCCAAATCGATTCTAAAAAAATATTAAAATGGGACTTAAGTCAAGATATTTCGGGTATTTGATCATACTCAAACTCAAACGGATATCCGAAGTAACCTGAAGTTTTATCTAACTCCGATTAATTCTGATTCTTTCGAGTATTTTTAGATAGTTTAAGCAATTTTTTTTTATATATATTTTGCGTAATTCATATATTTTTACTATTTTAGAATACTTTGATACTTATAGTAGATTTTTTATGAAATTTTTGGGTAATTCAAATATTTTTAAAAATTTTCAAGTAATTTTTTTTAGTTTTATACATTTTTTATATTGCGAATATCCGAATCCGATTAGTCTCAAACCGAATCCAATATGATATATAAAAATATCTGAACAGATCTTTAATCCTAAATCTAAAAACCCAAAAACCTAAAAACCTAACTCAAACCAGAATAAATATAGGGATGCCCATACCTAATACATGTCCTGAGAGAGAGTTAATCATATCTAAAAGAACATATGAACGGAAAGTTGTTATCTATCCCTTATAAGACAAACACCTTTTCTATATTCAGCCGCTATTATATTTGTAGCAAATATCTTCAGATACAACGTTTCTAACTCTATTTTATTTTTTATTCTAAAATAAAATTTTCTCCGATTTTTCTTTATTTTTTTATTATAAAATAGTATAAGTTTATTTTTACTATATATTTAGAGAAACTTATCTTTTAATCTTATTTTAGTGTTAAAATTTTATTTTAAAATAGTTTTTAGCTTTTAAATATTTTTATTTACATTTTAATAATTAGTTTACTAATTATTTATTATAAAATAATTATTAAATTATTAAAAATGCTAAAAAATCAAAAATACCAAAATTAAAATAAACAATACAAAATATGAAAATTTAAGATAAATGACATAAAATAAATATAATACACCAAAATATATAACTTAATAATCTGGTAAATCTCTTTTCAGATTTTTTAAATCGCTAATGTTTTTTATTTTTATATGATGTAATATTTTTATATGATATAATATTGTTTTTTTATTTTATAAATGTCTAATAATGTGAAAGTTGTGATAATATAATATGTGGAATTTTGCAATATTAAAATAAGTGGATTTAAATTATAAATTTCATAAATAAAAGGTATTCTTAATTTTATTTTATAGTGAAAAATAAAATAATACATTGGAGATAAATTTAACCATACTTTAGAATTACTCTACTTTAAAATAAAATATAGATTTTATATTAGAGATATGATGTTCTTAAAGCAAAAGTTCATAAGATAAAATATTTATATGATTTCGTTTTGAATAATGTTCAGATAAATTAGGGATGATAGCAAAAATAGATCACAAATCTTGGTCAAATGCAAAAATGGATCATAAAAATAGGTCCTTCTAATTTCGTCATTTTTTCGATATTGATGCCGTACACAGTGGCGGATCTAGAAATACTTTTAATCGGGGGCACTATTCTAAAATTTAAATTAGTCGGGGGCACTCTTATGCAATCTGAGTAAACCAACATATGATATCATGAAATTACTTAAAAAAAATAAAAAAATTAGTCGGGGGCACGTGACCCCGTACCCCGTAAGCTGCGTCCGCCCCTGGCCGTACATGGTAGATATTTACGAAGTAGACTTCTCGGAAAAGTCTACTAATCATTTTGGGCAATTTCAAATGACCCATATAACCTCCATTTTACCTCGTATTTACTACAACACCGTCATCATCAATTCTTCCAACCACCTTGCACAACCGATTCGAAGCTGTAAATGCTTCAACGATCGACATTTAACCTTGTAAAACTCACTACTTGTTTCACAAACTCCATATTCCTTTCTATTTGCTCTATTTTCATCTTAAAAACTCTACATTTTGGTTGTAAAAATTTTGATCTCTTCGAACTCCTCTGTTCTCGCCGTTTTATTCGGTCGCAGTGGCCAATTTTATTTGTTAGTGGTTGAAAAGGAAGTTTTGGGTGTTGAAGTAGGTAAAAATCACTTCCCAATAGTTTTCTTTCAATTTTCCAATCTGGGTCGCGATAGTATACTCCGTTCAGCAATCTAGAATTCTATTGGTCAACGTGTAGTCTAGTTGTTTGGTCGCGAGACTGCTCAGTGTAATTTCCTACCCCAAAGGTCTAGTTTTGCATATTTTTTTTCCAAAAAAGATATACTTTCATTCTTATAATCAAATAAAAATCTAAAAAGAGCAACCCCCCCATAAATTATGGGGTTATTGTTAAAAACCAATTAGTTCAAAACTTATTATTGGTAAAGCCACTCTTTGTTTTTCAATAAACTCAAGTAAGTTGATGATAAGAAAACCCTAGTATTGTCTAGTGGCCGATCTCTTGGTTCTTGCGTGGATTCCCCTTGAACAATTGATCCTATTGTCTTCTTACTTGTGTGCGTGAGTTTCTCAAAGTGTTCCTGTCTATGTGCTATTCGAATCATCCACCATCACCCATTGACCAAGGAGAGAGGTGTTCGACCAGCTCCTTTGTCCCATCGTCCACCCGGTGTCGATCGAATACCCATCGCGTCGATCGATCTCTCTCAACCAACCGCCTCCGATCTTACATCATCTGGTATCAGAGCTAAAACCTCCTTACTCCAGGTTGTGTTCATCCAACCTTTATCTTCCTCATTTTTGTTTTGCACTTTTGTTTTTGTCTCTTGTTCTTGTTTGCTTTATAAATAAAAAACCCATAAAATTGTCTTGTTTCATTTCGTTCATCATTTTTGTTCTTGTCCTGCTCCTGTTCATCATATTTCTTCTGTTTAATTGCTTCTATAAACTGAAAATAAAAAAATATAGTTGGAACGTATTGCTAGGTTGTTAGATCGAACCGGCCGCTTATAGACCTTCTCGCTAGGATTGCTTGCGACTGATTGTTTGATTTGTGGTCTTGCGATTGGTAGTTGCTAGTTCCTGATTTGTTTTGCATTCTGTTTTCATTCTGATCCTGTTGCATTCATACTGAAAAGAAAGAATTGATAGCTTAATTGCTCTTGCTTAGGCCCGACTGCATATAGTCTTACCCTTAAGGTTGTGTGCGATTGTTGTTGCTCCTTGCTTGCAATTGCTGCTAGGTTGGATCGTTTGTTACCTCTTGCATTCACTTTTCTGATTCCTTGTTATACTTGCATTCATACCACACGTCATCTTGGTTGCATAGTTCATCTAGGTTGTTCTGAGAAAAAGTAAACCTGTCATATTTACATATTTCCATTTTTTACTATTTTCCTTTTTGTTGTATTTTGCCTTTTCTCTTGTTGTTACTTATTTCCAATTCTGCATTTTTCCTTTTGTTGCGAATTGCCGATTTGCCTTTTTTGTTCTTCTTGTTTGCTTCTAGTTCTTGTGGCACTTGATTTCGTTTTTAGTGTTGTTTTTACAAGAATTAGCTACCATGGAGAGTGGAGAAGAAGACGTGGCTGAAGATAAAGTTAGTTTTTGTGGTGGACCAATTCAAGTGCAATACAACTACTCTAAACCGAAGGATCATTCCCATGATGAAGGAGAAGACTATGAGCCGCATAACCTCTATTTTCAGGTCTTGAACAAGACCCAGAGGCATATTTAAGATGGGAGAGAGGCTTGGAAGATTGGTTTTGGTATCAAAAAGTCCTGAAGGAGGAGATATTATCTCATGCCACCAATGCACTTGTTGGAGAAGCTTCTATATGGTGGATACGAGAAGAAGCTCTCAACTACTGCCATAACCCGATCACTACTTGGGGAGTTTTAAAGCAGCATATGTACAAGGAATTTGTACAAAAGCCCCACAACCGTAGCTACCTTCCCAAGAGGCTTATGATGAGATCACATTCATGAGTTTGGATACCAGCACCAAAGAAGGAGATTGTTTTGGGTCAACAACCCACCAAGAGCCAATCTCATGAACAATGTAAGTCATCTAAACCTTCTAATGAAGTTAATGGAAGTTTTTATAGATGTCAAAATATAGGTCATGATGCTGCAACTTGTTCCACTAGACAAGTAGTTATCCATTTGTTGTCAGAACAAGAAATGGTTAACTCTAAAGAAGTTACAATAGCTAACTCCGCGTCAGAATTTTCTAATACTTGTATGATGCACTTGTATTTGCCAAAGGATTTTGATGCAGGTATAGGCACGCCAAAGAAGCTAGCATATCATGAAGTTAGCACCAGCCTTATTCAGATCCAAGAAGAAACACCGGATCACATAATTACTCAACACGTTGTGGCATTGGAGAAAACCAAACCGCCTCGACAAAAGGTTAAAGTGTCCCGACCCAACTCTTTTCCATATGATTATAATAAATCAAAAACTGTTTTAATGCACTTGGTATTGCCCAAAAGTGTTGAGAAGGACGCAGGAATGAACGAGAGTTCGAAGGACCGCACGAACCAACAGACCAGAGGCGAGGCCGAGAAACTGAAGGAACCGACCGACCCAGAAAGTGATCCGACTGAGGCCAATGTAGATCACGAGCCATAGAGTTTCACATGGAACCCATGCCAAGACAAAGGCGTGATACTGAGTTCCCAACCCAACGGAACACGCATAGAAAGTCCTTGCACCATCCGGCCACCAATTCCTCCCGGTAAGACCATGGACTCACGAAAGCGCATGAAGGCTAACTTGCTTTCTATTGGTGTAGGTTATGCAGATTCGAGGTCAAATCCTTTTCAAGAGAGAGGGTATGATGAGGACATCGGATCATCCAAACCCGGCCCAGACGAGCGGTACGTACCAACCTCGACCATGAGGCTGATCAAGCTGTTCCCGACCCCGCGGAATGTACCTGAGGAGGTTCAGAAGGCCAATGCATGTTCTACCAGACCCAATGACGTGGTATCAAGGATTCATAAGCCAACAACATGTTTCAGTAGTGATGATCGTTCCAGAACCCAATTGGAACGATCCCATTTGGAGATGGTCGATAACCGACCTCCCGGAGCCCTAACCGTGTCCTGGAAGATGTCCATAGGAGAGTTGGTTCGAGACAATCATGCCAGGCTTGATATTCACCAGAACGTATGCTATTTGGAAGAGTTTGGTCAGAAGGAATCAGCTTGGGTTCGAGATCATCTTGGAGGATGTCTAGAAGTTGTCCAGTGGGCTCTCTCCGCGGATATAGGTGTCAAGAGAGGATTTCGAATGGAACAATAGGAATCCAGCTGCAAATCAATCTTTTCTGGAAACCTGACTCACAAAGGAATCTTCACGAAGTGGAATCACATCAATACCAATTTCTATGAAGAAGTTATGCCCGATTCAAGACAGGTGATGTTCAGGGAACCCGATAAAGGCCGACTTGCACTTTTCGGGATGCTCAGAACGAACCAGGATGAATTAAGGAGTAAACCCACTTGGTCTAGGTTCTTGATTCATCAGGGATTACATGAGAGTTGGAACCACGCCAATACCAGCTCGGATAAAGAAGATATGCAAGATCAAACCCGAAGGTTGCTGGACCTGCCTTATTTGGAAGCTCACAGACTTGGTGGAATTCAGACTTGTGTGTGGCGACCAGGAGTACGTGCAACATCTCCTTGGGCATTGGTTTATACTCTTTTTCCTTTGCGTGTGATTTTGTCCCAATTGGGTTTTCCCACTAAGGTTTTTAATGAGGTAAACCAAGGCTTGCTTCAAGAGAAGGAGAATCTGGCCCGTCCAACCTTCTTCCTTGCATTCTATTTTAATAATTTCGACCAGGCCTCTTTATGGCCCATTCTTAAGACTTGTCACCCTAGTACTTTGGCTATTTAAAGCCACTCTTTGTTTTTCAATAAACTCAAGTAAATTGATGATAAGAAAACCCTAGTATTGTCTAGTGGCCGATCTCTTGGTTCTTGCGTGGATTCACCTTGAACAATTGATCCTATTATCTTCTTACTTGTGTGCGTGAGTTTCTCAAAGTGTTCATGTCTCAATGCTGTTCGAATCATCCACCATCACTCATTGACCAAGGAAAGAGCGTCTTCGACCAGCTCCTTTGTCCCATCGTCCACCCGATGTCGATCGAATTCCAATCGCGTCGATCGTTCCCTCTCGACCACTCAACCAACCGCCTCCAATCTTACATCAGGCCCCTTCTTCCTTGAAAATATCCTTGGACTGAGCCATTGTATCCGACTGTAAAGTTGGAGGTGCAGACACAAGCCTCTAACCATCTAGTTTAGGTCGTAGGAAGCCTTAAACCACGCAAGCATGTGAACAAAAATTCCACGACAGAGTATCAAAAGCTTTCGCTATATCTATTTTGATCATGAATTTATTTGGCCCTTTGTTGCGGTGGTAACCATTCACAAGTTCACTGGCTAGCAACGTGTTTTCAACCAAGAGCCCATCCTCTACAAAAACTGTCTGGTTAGAAAGAATTAAAAAAGAGTAACGGTTTTAAACTTTTGACCAGGAGGCAGGTGATAACTTTGTAGATAGTATTAAGAAAAAAGACCGGTCTCTAGTCCGTAATAAACGAGGTTCTTGGCTTTTTCGGGAATAATGAAGTATTATAGTGTTTGTAGCAGCCGGAAGGAAGGCTATGGTGAAGAAACGCACAATCGAAGTAACCACCTCCGTGCCAACAATACTCCAGGAATGTTTATAAAAGACGGAAGTAAGGCGATCGAGATTGAGTGCCTTGTTCGGATTGATTTTCATTAAGCACTGAGCAGAAGTGGAGATGGTCATCATGATTTGGTACATAGCTGGAGAAATTCTAAAGGCTAACAATGATTGAATCCAGTTCATCGTAGTATTGATCCGAAGCTGTGGAATATAATTATGCCATGACTCATCCAAGTTGATGAAAAAATATTCAACCAAAATTTAATTAATAGTCTAGTATAATGTTAATATGTTATTTAAACTTTTAGTTAATAGATTTACGGTCGTCTTAATTTTATTTAGAAGTTAAACTTTAAATTTAGTTCATATTGAAAAAGAATCAAATGGTTGTGCAATACACTATTTACATGCTTAAACAGACTATGGATAAAACTAATTAACCGACGAACCAAAGCATATTGTTTTTTTTTTTTTTTTTGCTAAATACCAAAGCATATTGTTACAAAGTGCGATTGACAGACAGAATGATGATGTGATTCTAGTTTCAAAAAAAAAAGAAATTATGATGTGATTCCTTCGATAAAATGAAGATGCATTGGTAAATAAGTTGAAAAACAGATGCATACAAAACATGAACATACGAACACAAATTTTGTCGTGTCATGCTATACAAATGTACTGATATTCATATATTGGAGTGTGGAGGTTTATCTGATACAGAATCCAACGTTAAAAAAGAGTGAATTCTTGTTGATGATACATTGAACTGAAAAAAGAACGACAAAT
Organism: Orychophragmus violaceus; assembly: GCA_030180135.1. Taxonomy (NCBI): domain Eukaryota; kingdom Viridiplantae; phylum Streptophyta; class Magnoliopsida; order Brassicales; family Brassicaceae; genus Orychophragmus; species Orychophragmus violaceus. Next base: position 74,081,525 of record CM058232.1, read on the forward strand.
GGAGGAGAGATAGGTGAAGATGCCATGCAAAAATGTCCAAAAAGAATTAAAATAATAAATAAATGAAAGAGCCAAAAAATGTTAATGTAAAAGTGGGGTTGGGCATCCATATGCGCGTGTATAACACATCATCGTACGATTTTAAAATATTGGACAAAACCACTTCTATCTTCCAATCACTTCCATGAAATTAGGATAACATAAACAATAAGAAATTCAAACCTAGGGGCTGCTAACGTTTTCCATGGTTTTTTGGGGGTTGTGAAAACCACAGAAATTGGGTTTACCGGCAATCATGTCTCCCGTTCAAAGGATATTTTTTCCCCAGGTTTTTTTCTTTCTTTTTAATAAAGGGCAAAATAAGGAAAAATATTATCAAATATTTGTCGTTTTAAAAGAAAACTAGATAATACAAAAATATTAGTGGAAACAACATCAAAAAAATACTTTTATTATTATAATAATTTTGATAAAGGTGAATTTTTGAAAAAGGAAGCAAAAAAATATAAACAATAAAAGAATGTTATTTAATCATAGTTTTTAAATTAATTCCCTAAAATTTCTTTGACAAAAAAAAATTAATTCTCTAAAATTTTATAATCTTCAAAATTTTAAATTTTAGTATTAATCTTTATATTAATTGATAAGTGTTTTGATCTTTATATTCACTCTCAAAATGGTTGATTACTAATTTTTTATTAATGAATTTAGGTTAATTATTGTGTCAACCTTAATTTGTTTCATATTTATCAACTTGTTTTTAAAATTTTATTTTAAATATATGTATAACCTTAAATAAAAAATAAAAAATATGATGGTATGAAAATATTTATGAAGATTAAATTTTTAATTTTATTTTAAAAATATATATAATCTTTAATAAAAAATATAAAAATAAGATGATATATAAAAACGTTTATGAATATTTTTATATAATAATAAATATTATTTTTAGATTTTATATAATAAATTCGTATTATTTATATAACTTTTGAATTTATATATATATATATATATATATATATACGATAAATATTTTAATTTATGTATTGACTTTTAAACATAAATATATAAAGACAATTTATTTTATTATTATTAATTTTATTTATATAAATTATAAAATATTTTATTAAATATAATATTATATATATGCTTAATTATAAATAATCCATAGATTTTATAATATTATTATTGTTGTTAAATTAATGTGAGAATTTTTATTTTGAAAAAAATTATGTTTAAAATATTTATGCTCGCACCATGAAAAATGCTTTTGGCCTTGTATGCACTCTAAAAAAACTGATTACTAATTTGACATTAATGAAATTAAACTAATTACTGTATTAACCTTAATTTATTTCTTATTTATCATCTTATTTTTAAATTTTTATTTTAGAGATATATATAACCTTGAATAAAAAATGAAAAAGTAAGATAGAGATGATAAATATGAAAATATTTATAAAAATTAAATATTTTTAATTTTATTTTAGAGATATACATAATTTTCAATAAAAATATAAAAATAAAATGATAAATATAAAAACGTTTGTGAATATTTTCAAATATTAATAAATATTATTTTGGATTTTATATAATAAATTCGTATTATTTATAGAAATTTTGAATTTATATATAAATGATAAATATTTTATATAAAATATTTAGGTATTTTTTTTGTCAACATATTTATGTATTTATTTTAAAACATAAAAATATATAGTTACAATTTATTTATTACTATTAATTTTATTTATAATAAATTATAAAATGTGTTATTAAATATAATATTTAAATATAATTTTGTATGTATATTTAATTATAAATAATCTCATATAGATTTTTATAATATTATTATTGTTGTTAAATTAATTTAAGATTTTTATATTTTAAAAATGTATGCTTAAAAATATTTGTGCTCGCACATGAAGTGAACGAATCATACTAGTTTTAAGTATTCATGTGTGTGGATTCTAAAATCTTTACAGTATAACATATATTTTGTGTTAAATAATTTACTCATAAAATTTCATTGGAATTAATTTCAAATGACCTTAAATATAAAGATTTTAAAAATTATTTAGTGCAGTGGGAAGTACGAAGCAAAAAACGATCGCATAGACGCATACTTTAAGGTAGTCCAAAGATTAGCAGTTGAATTTGCCTTCTTCAGCCTCCCAAAATTCGCCAAGGAGATAAGACATCAGCAAATGTCTTGGCCGCCCTGGCTTCAACCTCCGACCCAACCCAGCGACACGTGATCCCGATGGAGAACATTGATTCACCGAGCATCAACTTGTCGAAGGAAGTCTGCCTAATCAATGACTTCCTAGTAAACGAGATTAACGACAAAATCATTAACACCGAAGGTCCCAACGGCCTACCACCTCCACCGCCTGAAATTGATACGTTAGACTGCCGCCAGGAGATTTTGGACTACATCGATGACGGTATCGTACCCAATGATCGTTGGGCATCTCGATGACTAAGAAGAGTGCGCCAAATACCTCCAACTTGACCGCAACTTATTTCGATGGAGCTCGACATGTGCTCTACTCGGCTGCCTCCACGGGAAAGAAATCATCGACTTTATGAAAGAGATGCACGAAGGTGCCATTTGGAATTACTGTAACATGTTGGGATAGTGTCCTGAAATCACACTTGTACTCACTCCTGATGATAGTTGTGTGTCGAGATCAGACATTCGTATAATACTGGGCGGTTGAAATGTTTTGCTAGAAGCCTCTTGCAATCTGTAAGTTTTAGACTTACTACCAGTATTATATGATCCTATAGGGTCACACACCTAAGCAAACTGGAAGCGTTAAATATGGGCATGATCATTATAGTAATGATCGTATGGATGTGTATTGGATACACATCAATAATGAGTTTCGGGTGGTGTGTCGATCGACACAGTATGTGTGTCGATCGACACAGGGTCAATTCCGAAACTGAGTTTCGATTTTATGACTTAAACGAATCTGATTAATTATGGTTCGGTTTAAGTCATTCCAGGTCTTTATATAGGTATATAGTTTCGACCTGGAACCCTAGCCGTCAAGTTTTTCTCTGACAGAAAAGCAGAAACACCAGAACTCAGAGATCCCAAAGATCCGGCACTAGCATCCCGGTTTCCAGCTTGTGTGCGTGTGTATCTGGTAGAGGCGAAGCATCTGAGTCGCTAGATCTCGTTCACCAATCATTCCGCTGCCAGATCAAGGTAAGAACGAGGTTGGTAAATTCAATATAACGAACCCTAGATCCTAGGAGATCCAACAGTGGTATCAGAGCGTGTTAGGGTTTAGTCTATTGAATCTGAAGCACTTAATTCGAATATTGATATTATTGAATAGATTGATGCTTGACAAATCGCTTTTTCATGATGTTAATCTCGGATTAAAAGCCTCTGATGAAAAATCAATGTCTGTGCTTTCGCAGAGTGTCGATCGACACAAAGCGTGTGTCGGTCGACACAGGGCGAAAACGCGTAAATAATTTTAGGGTTTGTCGCATGGTGTCGATCGACACTAATCTTGTGTCGGTCGACACACCGCGAAAACTCGTAAAAGATTTTGAGGTTTATCGCATAGTGTCGATCGACACTAATCTTGTGTCGGTCGACACACCGCGAAAACGCTCACTCGGTCTTGGAGATCGTCATGTGTCGGTCGATACACTGGGTGTGTCGGTCGACACAGACTATGCGAATGGATAGATCGGTTCAATTGGATTGAACTGGTTATCTCGCTCGGATAATTTTAATTAACCACTTTGGTTCTGGTTTAGTAATGTCGATCGACACAGAGTTATGTGACGATCGACATGGACCGTTAAACCGGACCGGTTCAATTAGATTGAATCGGTAAAGGAAATTCGATCCGGTTTGACCGGTTATCGAAGACCGGTTTAAATTGGGCTTTGTCGACCAATGCCAATGGTTGGCATCGATCGACACGTCAATCGCAAAATTGTTGGTTGGACCTCAAATTTGCACATACAAGACCAAATTTAATCCTAAAGTTCTAAATGAACCTAAACTTAATAAAACTGAATGTTTTAATTAAATTAATAACTTCTTGGATGTATATTGGATATACATCAAGATTAAATAGTTCATTTCCTCAACTAAATATCAAGTGATCTTGATGTCTTGCCCGATCTTGTCTACTGTCAAGACTCGTTTTGTTGTTGGATAGCCTTGGAGTCCTTGGTATCCACAACAACATGAGCAAGGCAGGTGGTCATTGATAGACTTGCAGTGCGACTGTCAGTGATCACAAGACAGAAAAGATTGGTTTTACTTGACTGGGCTATCAGAAGTTCTGGGTCCAGAGACATCAGAGTGGATTAGAAATAGTTTGTCTCATCTACGACCAAGAGTTGTACTGGGTACAATTAGCAATGATTTGCTTACCTAGATAACTAAAGTTTGGATGATGGCGAGTCTCCCACTCAGATTTTGGTGAAGTATGGATCTTGGTTCATTGTATTCATCTGAGGAAACATAGTTTTTGAATACAATGCGAGTTTTCTTATTAGATAAGAATTCTCATTTCTTGAGCATTATAACTAAAACCTCTTACTCTTTTAATTACAGCTATGTCTGTCTCAACTCACATCAACACTTTCTCACTAAGATCCGTCCTTGAGAAGGACAAGTTAAATGGATCTAATTTCTTGGAATGGTATCGGAACCTGAGAATAGTTCTCAGGCAGGAGAACAAGGAATATGTCCTTGAAAGAGTTCTCCCCGAGAGGCCACGTTCCAATGCCCCGCAGACAGAAAAGAATGCTTGGGATAAGCATTCAGCTGATGTCAAAGACGTTAATTATCTAATGCTAGTGACTATGAACTCTGAGCTGCAGAAGCAATATGGGAACGTGATGTCACCCATTGAGATGATTAACAGCCTGAAAGCTTTGTTTCAGGAGCAAGCTCGCACAGAGAGATACCAGACGGTTAAATCTCTCATGGATTGCAAGCTGGCTAAGGACAGTCCAGTAAGTCCTCATGTCATTAAAATGATGGGTTACATTGATAACCTGGGGAAACTGGACTGTGCCATAAGCCAGGAGCTAGCCACTGACATGATTCTGCAGTCTTTGCCATCGTGTTTTGATCAGTTCATCATGAACTACAACATGCAAAACATGACTAAGACATTGACTGAGTTGCACGGCATGCTGAAGACAGCAGAGCCGAACCTCAAGAAGGCAACTCCCAGTGTGATGATGGTACAAGGGGGTAAAAGGTTTAAGAAACCTAAGAAGGATAAGGGAAAGGCCCAAGTTGTCCAGACTGAGAGTCAGGACAAGCCCAAGCCGAAGCCCAAATCCGGGCCTTCTCCTGAGGACAAATGCAACTACTGCAAGAAGTTCATGGAAGATTACAAAAGGCTGAAGAAGACGTATGATGCGTCTGACTCAGGTATTTATGTTATCGAACTTAATGTCATGTCTTCTAGTTCTACTTCGTGGGTATTGGATACCGGCTGCGGTGCTCATATTTGTACTGATGTGCAAGCACTAAGAAACAGTAGAACGCTGAAGAAAGGACAAGTGGAGCTACGGGTCGGGAATGGGGCTAAGGTTGCTGCACGGGCCGTATGCACCTACGATTTGTCTTTACCTTTGGGCATGGTTTTAGCTTTGAATAATTGCTATTTTGTACCTGCGATTAGCAGAAACATAATTTCAGTTTCCGTTTTGGATTTGGAAGGTTTTGATTTTGCTGTTAAGAATAAAATTTGTTCTTTTAATCGTGATGGTACATTTTATGGTAGCGCCCCATTAGATAATGGGTTATATGTCTTAAACCAAGAAATGCCTGTCTTTAACATAAATACAAAGCGGTTTAAGTCAAATGACGAAAACCCGACTTTCTTATGGTATTGTCGTTTGGGCCACATCAATGAGAAACACATTCAGAGGCTACATCGCAATGGGCTTCTGGGCTCATTTGATTTTGAATCATGTGAGAAATGCGAATCTTGTTTGATGGGTAAAATGGCTAGAGCCCCTTTCAACAAACCGAATGAAAGGGCCAGTAACCTATTGGGCCTTGTTCATACTGATGTATGTGGGCCAATGAGCACTGTTGCCAGAGGAAATTACAAATACTTCATTACCTTCACTGATGATTTCAGTAGGTATGGCTATGTCTATTTGATGAGACACAAGTCAGAATCCTTTGATAGATTCAAGGAATTCAAGAATGAAGTACAAAACCAACTTGGCAAAAGTATCAAAGTTCTGCGATCGGATCGCGGAGGAGAATACTTGAGTCAAGAGTTCAGCGACTATCTGAGCGAGTGTGGAATTGTTTCACAACTCACTCCTCCTGGAACACCCCAATGGAATGGAGTGTCAGAGAGGAGGAATCGAACCTTATTGGATATGGTTCGGTCTATGATGAGTCATTCAAATCTCCCATTATCCTTTTGGGGATACGCTCTAGAAACGTCTGTGTTTACACTAAACAGGGTGCCATCTAAATCAGTGGAAAAGACACCACATGAATTGTGGACTGGGAACATTCCTAGTCTGTCTTTCCTGAAGATTTGGGGTTGTGAGGCTTATGTCAAACGATTAATCTCTGACAAGCTCGCACCCAAATCAGATAAATGCTACTTCGTTGGTTATCCTAGGGAAACCAAGGCATACTACTTTTACAACCAATCTGAGAACAAAGTATTTGTTGCTCGGGACTGTTCTTTTCTTGAGAGGGAGTTTCTTTCTAAGAAAAACAGTGGGAGTAAAGTACATCTCAAAGAAATTCAAGATGCACAGGAAGCTGCTCAACCTGCTGAGGAAGAGCAGCAGTTGGATCCACAAAGTTCTGTGGAACCGGTGCCTGTGGAGCCTGAAGTTCGCAGATCCGGAAGGATCCGTCACGAACCCGAGAGATACTATGGATTTCTCGTGACCAATTCCAATGATCTGATGATCATTGATAGTGACGAACCTGCAAACTTCGCGGAAGCAATGATGGGCCCGGACTCCGAAAAGTGGCTTGGAGCCTCTAAATCCGAAATGGGATCCATGTCAGAAAACCAAGTATGGTCCTTGGTCGATTTACCTAATGGTGTAAAAGCCATTGAGTGTAAATGGATCTTCAAGAAGAAGATTGACGTGGATGGCAATGTGCAAATTTACAAAGCGAGGTTGGTGGCTAAAGGTTTCAAGCAAATTCATGGTATTGACTATGATGAAACCTATTCCCCAGTCGCTATGCTTAAATCCATTCGGATTCTTCTAGCAACTGCCGCTCATTATGACTATGAGATTTGGCAGATGGATGTCAAAACCGCATTCCTGAATGGTATTCTGGAAGAGGATGTGTATATGACACAACCTGAAGGTTTTGTAGATCCTAAGAATGCTAGGAAGGTATGCAAGCTTCATAAATCCATTTATGGATTGAAGCAAGCATCACAGAGTTGGAATCTTCATTTTGATGAAGCAGTAAAACAATTTGGTTTCATCAAGAACGAGGAAGAACCATGTGTATACAAGAAGACTAGTGGGAGCGGAATTGCGTTTCTTGTACTGTATGTTGATGACATACTTCTTCTCGGTAATGACGTTCCGTTGCTTCAGTCTATTAAGACTTGGCTCGGAAGTTGTTTTTCCATGAAAGACATGGGAGAAGCAGCGTACATTCTTGGAATCAGAATCTACAGAGATAGAGCGAACATGCTGATTGGATTGTGCCAGGACACTTATATTGATAAGGTGTTGCACAGATTCAAGATGCATGATTCCAAGAAGGGCTTCATACCAATGTCTCATGGCATTAGTCTCAGCAAGAAGCAGTGTCCGGCGACACATGCTGAGCGAGAGCGCATGGATAGGATTCCTTATGCTTCTGCAATAGGATCTATCATGTATGCCATGCTCTGCACTCGTCCAGATATAGCTTACGCGTTAAGCATGACGAGTAGATACCAATCTGATCCAGGTGAAGCTCACTGGACAGCTGTCAAGAATATTCTCAAGTATTTGAGGCATACTAAGGACAAGTTCCTGGTGTATGGAGGAAGTGAAGAACTTGTGGTGAATGGATTCACCGATGCGAGTTTTCAGACGGACAGAGACGATTTCCGATCACAGTCTGGATATGTCTTCTGTCTGAATGGCGGTGCAGTGAGCTGGAAGAGCTCTAAGCAGAATACCGTAACTGATTCCACGACGGAAGCTGAATATGGTGCTGCTTCAGAAGCGGCAAAGGAAGCTGTTTGGATCAAGAAGTTCATGACTGAACTTGGTGTGGTTCCGAGTATCTTGGAGCCAGTGGCTTTGTTTTGTGACAAAAATGGAGCCATTGCTCAGGCGAAAGAACCCAGATCACACCAGAAGTCCAAACACGTAGAGAGGAGGTATCACCTGATTCGTGATATCGTCAATAGAGGTGATGTGAAGATCAGCCGAGTTCCGACGGACGAGAATGTCGCTGATCCTCTGACTAAGCCACTCCCAAGGCCTAAGCATGAGAGTCATACGACTGCTGTAGGCATTAGAGATCTTAAGATGCAATCTTGATTCTAGTGGGAGTTTTAGTTTTATTTTAGTTATAATAAGATGCTCTTGTAAACATACTTTTGGATATGTTTAATGAAATTTGATTTCAGCATTATTTATTGTGATCTAAATAATGGTCCCAAAATAAGTTTATGTCATATTATAGGTCATCAAGTTGAGGACTTGATCATGAAACCCTATAAGTTATAGATGACGTAAATTATGTTTTGTCCCTAGTCGAGGTTGTCAAAATGGGACACTGACAATTGCGAGAGACTAGCTTGTGAGGTGACTGTTGACTAAGTTTCATGGAGTCAATGATATGAGTATCACAGTCAGTCACATAGATATATGTTGGTGAATATATGATCAGACATGACCCGCTAATGAGAAGTCTACAAGATAGTTATATCTGTGTCATGAGAGGTTCTCATTACGACTATAGAGTATAGTCCTTAGACCTGAGTTCATCATGCTTTCTTGCATATGAATTGGTACACTTTGACCTTGTCAAACGTCGATCCGTAACTGGCGACTATAACGGCACTGTTCAGGTATATCATGAAGTGTGCGTTGAAATAGGGATGGAACAAGATGGGATTTGTCCCTCCTGATTAACGGGAGATAAATATCTCAAGGCCTATCGAAGATTTAATACTGAGAGAATGTGTGGCCGCACTCAAACGAACTGTAGTTCAGTTTTTTGTATTGTTCAGTATAAGATCAGGAGTTCGATAAACACGATGTTGGCTTAATAAGGATGACACCAATCTTGCCTTATGCCAAATCGAGATATAGAGACAAAAGGATTATAGGAATTGATGATTCCAGTACAAGTGGGAGATTGTTGGGATAGTGTCCTGAAATCACACTTGTACTCACTCCTGATGATAGTTGTGTGTCGAGATCAGACATTCGTATAATACTGGGCGGTTGCAATGTTTTGCTAGAAGCCTCTTGCAATCTATAAGTTGTAGACTTACTACCAGTATTATATGATCCTATAGGGTCACACACCTAAGCAAACTGGAAGCGTTAAATATGGGCATGATCATTATAGTAATGATCGTATGGATGTGTATTGGATACACATCAATAATGAGTTTCGGGTGGTGTGTCGATTCCGAAACTGAGTTTCGGTTTTATGACTTAAACAAATCTGATTAATTATGGTTCGGTTTAAGTCATTCCAGGTCTTTATATAGTTATATAGTTTCGACCTGGAACCCTAGCCGTCAAGTTTTTCTTTGACAGAAAAGCAGAAACACCAGAACTCAGAGATCCCAAAGATCCGGCACTAGCATCCCGGTTTCCAGCTTGTGTGCGTGTGTATCTGGTAGAGGCGAAGCATCTGAGTCGCTAGATCTCGTTCACCAATCATTCCGCTGCCAGATCAAGGTAAGAACGAGGTTGGTAAATTCAATATAACGAACCCTAGATCCTAGGAGATCTAACAGTAAGCCATGCACCTTGTCCCGTGATATTTCATGGTTGTCAAGGTTTTTGACCGTGATATATGTTTGTATATAGAGTTTTTACGTGGTTTTTCGAGTCTATTGCGTCTTTTACAAGTTAACATGTGATTGGAGCTGATTTAGAGATTTTGGACCTTTTCTGGAGCGAGTTGCACATAATGGAAGTTGGAGCCGAGATATTGATAGGATCAGAGTTTTAATCCCTAGATCTACACTGCAAGTGCACAGACGTGACAGTAGTATATAGGGTATCGAAATCCACAGAGACTCTAGACCTTACGATAGATTGTAGATTATCAAGTTAAGCTAGGTGAGATTAATAGAAACTAAATACCAAAGCAGAAAAGTAAATCAGTAGCATAAGTGGTTTGTAAGCAATCAACTAAAAGCGATAAGTCTAGGGAGTTCTCAGGATATCAAACAAGCAGATTAACTATCAGTCAGGATCAAATTAAGTCCGGTTCTAGAACTCAAACACAGATATAGAATTAACCAACTTTCGTTGCGAGAATTCTCTAAGTCTAATAGTAGAAACCCAAATTTCTTTGCAATTCCCAACAGATTAAACTAGCCTTAAGTGCAAGTTCGATATGTTCACAATTCAATTAAACCAAATTTCTTTGCGGATAATTCAATTGCTCAACCTAAATAGTTCAGATTCTAAACCACACTTTCGTGTCAATTTAATAACCTAAAGTCTAGATTATAAGTGATCAGGTTAGAAACTAGTATTAAGCACAATTCAGGTTGAAGAACAATTAAGTTATGAATCCTAAACTGATGAATTAATCTAACAAGTCATGAAAACCTTTAAGAGAATCCCTAAACCTAACTATGAATCTACTCAGACATGATCAATGAAGCACAAATCAATGAATGAATAAATTGCATAAATAGAGAGTAAAGAATAAAGGGGGGTTTGAAATCTTCTCCAAAAGCAGGAAGCAGTACAGGTTCAGATCAGCCCCAAAAACTCTAAAATATCTATGCTCAAAGTATAAAGCGTAAGTAAGCGTTGCCTAAACAATGGCTTAAAAACCCTAATATAATGGTCTAATCACGGTTGGGGCATCTTTGTAATTATGAGGAACTTCTGGGCTTTGTTGCAAATTCCAAACTCTTCATTAAACCGCCGAGAATGTCTTATGCGCATGTGTGTCGATCGATGCACAAGATGTGTCGATCGATGCACACCTCTGTTTTGGACAGTGAACTCTTTCTCTCGGGTTAAATCTCCAAAATGCTCCAGAATGCGCCATAATCTCCAAATCCGCTCCAAACAGGCTTAGACCTGATAAACACCTGTAATGACTCTAAAATATAATAAAAGACTCGATAAATAAGACATATACCATGGTTAAAAAACTCTAAAATCCATGGTATATCAACTTCCCCACATTTAGTCTTTGCTTGCCCTCAAGCAAAACAGAGAACTAGAACATAGTGAAGAGGTTTGAAAACTTTCAGAAACTCTTTTCATCCTAGAAGTAACAACACTCAGATTCCCCTTAGTAAGCCACTGAAAGATTCACCTGCAAGACATCAAGACCATTACTAATTTTTATATTAATTGATAAGTGTTTTGAGCTTTATATTCACTCTCAAAATGGTTGATTACTAATTTTTTATTAATGAATTTAGGTTAATTATTGTGTCAACCTTAATTTGTTTCATATTTATCAACTTGTTTTTAAAATTTTATTTTAAATATATGTATAACCTTAAATAAAAAATAAAAAATATGATGGTATGAAAATATTTATGAAGATTAAATTTTTAATTTTATTTTAGAAATATATATAACCTTTAATAAAAAATATAAAAATAAGATGATATATAAAAACGTTTATGAATATTTTATATAATAATAAATATTATTTTTAGATTTTATATAATAAATTCGTATTATTTATATAACTTTTGAATTTATATATATATATATATATATATATACGATAAATATTTTAATTTATGTATTGACTTTTAAACATAAATATATAAAGACAATTTATTTTATTATTATTAATTTTATTTATATAAATTATAAAATATTTTATTAAATATAATATTATATATATGCTTAATTATAAATAATCCATATGGATTTTATAATATTATTATTGTTGTTAAATTAATGTGAGAATTTTTATTTTGAAAAAATTATGTTTAAAATATTTATGCTCGCACCATGAAAAATGCTTTTGGCCTTGTATGCACTCTAAAAAAACTGATTACTAATTTGACATTAATGAAATTAAACTAATTACTGTATTAACCTTAATTTATTTCTTATTTATCATCTTATTTTTAAATTTTTATTTTAGAGATATATATAACCTTGAATAAAAAATAAAAAAGCAAGATAGAGATGATAAATATGAAAATATTTATAAAAATTAAATATTTTTAATTTTATTTTAGAGATATACATAATCTTCAATAAAAATATAAAAATAAAATGATAAATATAAAAAAGTTTGTGAATATTTTCAAATATTAATAAATATTATTTTGGATTTTATATAATAAATTCGTATTATTTATAGAAATTTTGAATTTATATATAAATGATAAATATTTTATATAAAATATTTAGGTATTTTTTTGTCAACATATTTATGTATTTATTTTAAAACATAAAAATATATAGTTACAATTTATTTATTACTATTAATTTTATTTATAATAAATTATAAAATGTGTTATTAAATATAATATTTAAATATAATTTTTTATGTATATTTAATTATAAATAATCGCATATAGATTTTTATAATATTATTATTGTTGTTAAATTAATTTAAGATTTTTATATTTTAAAAATGTATGCTTAAAAATATTTGTGCTCGCACATGAAGTGAACGAATCATACTAGTTTTAAGTATTCATGTGTGTGGATTCTAAAATCTTTACAGTATAACATATATTTTGTGTTAAATAAATTACTCATAAAATTTCATTGGAATTAATTTCAAATGACCTTAAATACAAAGATTTTAAAAATTATTTAGTGCAGTGGGAAGTACGAAGCAAAAAACGATCGCATAGACGCATACCTTAAGGTAGTCCAAAGATTAGCAGTTGAATTTGCCTTCTTCAGCCTCCCAAAATTCGCCAAGGAGATAAGACATCAGCAGATGTCTTGGCCGCCCTGGCTTCAACCTCCGACCCAACCCAGCGACACGTGATCCCGATGGAGAACATTGATTCACCGAGCATCAACTTGTCGAAGGAAGTCTGCCTAATCAATGACTTCCTAGTAAACGAGATTAACGACAAACTCATTGACACCGAAGGTCCCAACGGCCTACCACCTCCACCGCCTGAAATTGATACGTTAGACTGCCGCCAGGAGATTTTGGACTACATCGATGACGGTATCGTACCCAATGATCGTTGGGCATCCCGATGACTAAGAAGAGTGCGCCAAATACCTCCAACTTGACCGCAACTTATTTCGATGGAGCTCGACATGTGCTCTACTCGGCTGCCTCCACGGGAAAGAAATCATCGACTTTATGAAAGAGATGCACGAAGGTGCCATTTGGAATTACTGTAACATGTTGGGATAGTGTCCTGAAATCACACTTGTACTCACTCCTGATGATAGTTGTGTGTCGAGATCAGACATTCGTATAATACTGGGCGGTTGCAATGTTTTGCTAGAAGCCTCTTGCAATCTGTAAGTTGTAGACTTACTACCAGTATTATATGATCCTATAGGGTCATACACCTAAGCAAACTGGAAGCGTTAAATATGGGCATGATCATTATAGTAATGATCGTATGGATGTGTATTGGATACACATCAATAATGAGTTTCGGGTGGTGTGTCGATCGACACAGTATGTGTGTTGATCGACATAGGGTCGATTCCGAAACTGAGTTTCGGTTTTATGACTTAAACGAATCTGATTAATTATGGTTCGGTTTAAGTCATTCCAGGTCTTTATATAGGTATATAGTTTCGACCTGGAACCCTAGCCGTCAAGTTTTTCTCTGACAGAAAAGCAGAAACACCAGAACTCAGAGATCCCAAAGATCCGGCACTAGCATCCCGGTTTTCAGCTTGTGTGCGTGTGTATCTGGTAGAGGCGAATCATCTGAGTCGCTAGAATAAGCTTGTGTCATTGTAAGATCGTCCAAGGAACAAAGGGATGCTATGTTCTCCTGCATTCACATCAGTAAAGTTAGTAGAACTTAGCTTAGAAGAAGCATACCTTTGCTTTGGTGAGGTTCTGATGTCAGGAGCTTTCTGCTTAGAAGCAGTTGCAAGCTCTGAAGATGTTAGAATGGAATCTGCAAAAACCACCATCTTCTCCTCTCCAGGATCAGAAACTAAAGTCTCACTCCTCTGCATTTCCTGCCCATCCTCAATGCTAAAGATCTGACCAGTAATCTTTGGCATGCGCAGCATGTCCATCTCAAAGTGTAGAGGCTCGTCTCCCAGATGGAGATAAATCTGTCCATGCCTCACATCAATCTTCGCACCAGCTGTGGCTAATAAAGGTCTTCCTAGTATCAGAGCATCATCCGGATCACTGTCGTACTTAAGCACCACAAAATCTGTCGGAACAAAGTAGTTTCCAACTCTCACTGGGACATCCTCAAGAACTCCTTCTGGAATCCTTCTTGACTGATCAGCTAGAACTAGAGAAGTCCTAGTGGGTGAAAAATCTTTCATTCCCAGCTTCTCTGCCACAGAGTATGGCATGAGATTTCCAGCAGGTCATAAATCACACAAAGAGCGCTTGAAGCTATCCTCAAAGATGGAACAACTCAACACAAATATACCAGGATTAGGTAGCTTCTTGGGAATCTGAGTTAGCAACACATCACTGGTCTGTTTAGGGATCAATATCACCCAATCTTTCAACACTTCGTCCATAGGCAACATCCTCTCCAGATATCTCTGCACACAAGGGTGATATGGTGGATCAACAGGTTGTGGATCTTCTTCCAACTTCTCATCCATCACTTTCAGCTGTCTGGCTTCATTAAGTTCATGTTGAGATATCTCAAACACCTCAGGAGAAGGTGTAGTAGGCATGTGAGCCTTCTCTTCAGTAGTACCGGAAGAAACAAGTAAGTCTGTCTCACGACATGCAACGATCGATGCAGCTATTTCATCACAGATTCCAGCCGAGATTTTTGCTTCAGTTTCGGATTTCCCAGCTTTTTCCACGAGTTCAGTTGTATTTAACTCAAAATTTTCTCCTTGGTTTGACCCATCATCTATATAAACTGACCAAGCCTTGATGTGGGTGTCAATGACATTCTTTCCCTTAACTGAGCTTGAAATTTGGTTCACCTGCGTGTCCAACTGCTTCACATGTGTACTTAAAGATTCAAACTTCCCATTAAGATCCTCATACACAACATCTAACTTCTTGTTGAAGTCCACAACATTCTTAGTCTTCCCTTCCATCAGCTGTTCTATCATGGCTTCCATCTTGCTTTCATGAGCACTAGCTGCAGGAGGTGTCTGATATGAGGATGATCCATAAGTCCTCTGATAATAATTACCTTACTGAAAATGTTTCTGAAAACCAGCAGTCTGTCCATATCCAGAAGAGTTCTGGTTTCTTGTGAAAGCACTCTTCTGTCCACCATTAAAGAACCTAGTACCTTGCTGATTGCCAAACCTATTTCCTTGGAATCCAGAGCCATTAGTGTAGTTCACATCCTCTTCCTGGTTATCTTCTTCAGCTCCAAACACCTCAACATCCTGAGCAAAGTGGACAGCTTTCTTTCCAGTCAACAAACTATGAACATTGTCCAGCTTGTTCCTAATATCAGCAATCTCCAGATTAGCTATCTTCCCACCAGACTCTTTCCTTCTCCTATCAGCAGTCTTGGTGCTATTACTGCTCACCAAGTTATCAATCAATGTCTTATCCTGCTCAGGAGTCCTTTTATTGAAATTTCCATTGCTAGCATTGTCCAATGCAGACTGATAGTGGAGATCAATACCTCTGAAGAATAAGCCTAGCAGCGTTACTTCAGAGAATCCATGGTGAGGACAGTCACGTTGGTACTTCTTAAACCTCATCCAAGCAGACTTAAGAGGCTCTGTAGGACCATGGGTAAAGGTGAGAATATCTTGTCTCGACTGATCAGAGTGAGCATCATCATAAAAGTGCCTCAAGAACTCTCTCTTCACAGCATCCCAAGTAGTAAACTTCCCAGATGGAAGTTGTTTCAGCCAAGCTGCAGCGTCTCCAGCGAGAGAATAAGGGAAAATCTTGAGAAACAAGTAGTCATAGTTTACCCCATTATACTTCATTCCAGTGATGAAGTCCTCAAACTCGTCAATATGGTCCCATGTGGGAGACCATGGAACGGATTCTGCCTCAGCAGAGAATAGTAGACAGTCTTGATCTCGAGGTCATTCCTTACAAATCCAGGAGGTACAATTGCTGACCGTTTAGCATGGAACTCATCCGGACGGTTGTAGTCAGCAAGAGTCCTCTCAGAAACAACCATCTGCCTCTGACCTTTAGGTTCAGGTTCAGGGTCAGGTTCAGGGATCACTCGTCCCTCAGCATCAATCCTTTGCCCAGCAGCATTGTACGGGTTGTTCTGTTGGTCTCTCAGAACACCCTGAGCATCAGGTATCAGAATCAAGCGATTTTGCACCATCCTTGCTCGTTGACTTTTTCTGTTTGTTCTCTCTAGTCTAGCAAGCTCCTCAAGTCTGAGATTCATGAGTTCGGATTACTTCTGGTCTCACGCGTCTGCATAAACCGCCGGTAATCGCAGTGCAACGATCGATGCTAGGATGCAACAATCGATTCAACTCGAGTCGCCTTGTGTCGATCGATTCAAAAGAATGCGTCGATCGATGCAAAGCGAAAATCAGACATGCGACAGAGAAAAACAGAGAAAATTAGTAACAAAAACAAAAACGAAAAACCTACGCTAAACTTTAAATTCAAATCTATCGAAGACTCAAAAGAGTCCCCGGCAACGGCGCCAAAAACTTGATAGGATCAGAGTTTTAATCCCTAGATCTACACTGCAAGTGCACAGACGTGACAGTAGTATATAGGGTATCGAAATCTACAAAGACTCTAGACCTTACGATAGATTGTAGAATTGTCAAGTTAAGCTAGGTGAGATTAATAGAAACTAAATAGCAAATTAGAAAAGTAAATCAGTAGCAGAAGTGGTTTGTAAGCAATCAACTAAAAGCGCTAAGTCTAGGGAGTTCTCAGGAAATCAGACAAGCAGATTAACTATTAGTCAGGATCAAATTAAGTCCGGTTCAAGAACTCAAACACATATATAGAATTAACCAACTTTCGTTGCGAGAATTCTCTAAGTCTAATAGCAGAAACCCAAATTTCTTTGCAATTCCTAACAGATTAAACTAGCCTTAAGTGCAAGTTCGATATGTTCACAATTCAATTAAACCAAATTTCTTTTCGGATAATTCAATTGCTCAACCTAAATAGTTCAGATTCTAAACCACACTTTCGTGTCAATTTAATAACCTAAAGTCTAGATTCTAAGTGATCAGGTTAGAAACTAGTATTAAGCACAATTCACGTTGAAGAACAATTAAGTTATGAATCCTAAACTGATGAATTAATCTAACAAGTCATGAAAACCTTTAATAGTTACCCTAAACCTAACTATGAATCTACTCAGACATGATCAATGAAGCACAAATCAATGAATGAATAAATTGTATAAATAGAGAGTAAAGAATAAAGGGGGTTCAAAATCTTCTCCAAAAGCAGGAAGCAGTACATGTTCAGATCAGCCCCAAAAGCTCTAAAATCTCTATGCTTAAATTATGAAAGCGTAAGTAAGCGTTGCCTAAACAATGGCTTAAAAACCCTAATATAATGGTCTAATCACGGCTGGGGCTTCTTTGTAATTATGAGGAACTTCTGGGCTTTATTTCAAATTCCAAACTCTTCATTAAACCGCCGAGAATGTCTTATGCGCATGTGTGTTGATCGATGCACAAGATGTGTCGATCGATGCACACCTCTGTTTTGGACAGTGAACTCTTCCTCTCAGGTTAAATCTCCAAAATGCTCCAGAATGCGCCATAATCTCCAAATCCGCTCCAAACGTACTTAGACCTGATAAACACCTGTAATGACTCTAAAACATAATAAAAGACTCGATAAATAAGACATATACCATGGTTAAAAAACCCTAAAATCCATGGTATATCAGATATGACCCTGGTGTCGCACCCGAACCAGACTTTCCACGCGAGTTGAAGATCTTTTGAAGAATTTCAAAAGTGCCCATAAGTTTTATTATTTGTAATTAAGCCCCAAAACGTGTTTAGACTATTAATTGGGTTTTAGAACACTTTTCATTATCTTGTTCTTTCTTTTGGAGATTGGGAGATTTTAGAGCTCGGGGCTGATATTCTACTATGTACTCTTTGAGAGAAGATTTCGAACCCCTTTTATTATATATTCAATCCATTTGGTTTTCTATTCATCATGTGTTGTTTCAATATCAAAATGTCTAAGTAGTTTACCTTATTATATTTAGGGTTTCTCATTAGGAAATTCATGCTCTGTTAGGTTATTTGTTTAATTAGGATTCACAATCTACTAAGTTCATCACTTAAATTATCCTTAAATTTAATTCAGGATTGATCACCTAGAACTTTGATCTTATGTTAATTGATTGTCATAAGAGTGTGGTTAATAATATGAGAACTAGAGTGAGAAATTTATATAATCGCGAAGAGATTTGGTTTAGGAAAATTGTGAACGAGCGAACTTGAACTTATTGCATTTTTATAAAATTCGAATTGCAAAGAGATTTGGATTTCTATATTGCTAGACATAGTTAATAATCACAACGAGAATTGGTTTATAATACATTTGTCTTTCTAGTTCTTGAACTTGTGATTAAATCTGAATTATAATTGAATAAAGCCTTGTTGTGTATGATTTCTTGAGAAATTCCCTAAGTATGATGCCTTAATCCATTGAGTATACATTTTATTTTACTTGCAATGTTTACTGCTTTCCACCATTTGCTCTGCTTAGTTGATTGAAAACGAATAATTTATCGATAATCCGAGGTTCTTTGTTCGATACCTTAACTACTACGACAACTTCATTGTATACTTGCAGTTGCGAGTTAGGGATTAAACTTGACCTATCAAGTTTTTAACGCTATTACTCTGGGCTCTGTTTTTACCGATAGATTTGAGTTTAAAATTTCTACTAAGCTTTTTTTTTTTTTACTTACATTGTTCTTTCTTTCTTGTCTTGTTTGTTTCAGGTGCATGCCTATTCATGCTACCAGAAGCAATCCGTACAATGCGCTTTTGTTTCTTCCAAATTAGGAGCTTGCTAAGTTAGAACATACGCACCAGAAAGTGAAGAAATCAATAACAATGATGCAACCTGTGATTTTTTCCTGGACGATAATGGTTTTCTTCGTGACCGTCAGGGTCAAGCGTACAACAAACACGGACATAGGTTGGATGTTGCAGAAAACATCATTCATGTTTCTGTCATTGAAGCCGCCGCAGGCGCATTGCTTAATTAGCAAGGGGAGAGCAGGATGCTGCACAAGTATGCATGACACTTGGAGACTATAACATGCATGGTGAGTTCTATGCGAACAGGTCTGCGATCAATCTTCTTGCCATCCAAAGAAACGACTTTGATCTGAAACAAGATACTACACTCTCTTGTTAGTCAACATCAGTTTTATGGTAATTCTCATGAGCATTTCATGAACCACTTTGAGAGGTTCGAGGACTTAGTGACTAGCATGAAGCACAATGGAGTCAAATATGACTATATATTCTGCAAGCTCTTTCAACACTATCTTGGTGGTGAAGCTGCTTACCCATTAAAGCATTGCCAACAAGTTCTCTTACCAATTGGGATGACACTAAGAAGGCTTTTCTGAAGAACTTCTTTGATGATGTGCATTCAAATAATCTGAGGAATATGATTTCTTAGTTCAAACAAGCTCTTGCTAAGCCTTTAAGGCTGCTTATGTGCGTTTTAGAGCGTATGAGCGTGAGTGTACACATCATGGTTGCTCAAGTTCAACTGCTAGGCATTTTCTCCAAAGGTGTGGATGTTGGATCGTTTAGTGTTTCCTGATTCAATTCTCAGATTGATTCATCCTACTAAACATGCAGATCTAGGTTCTCTTGAATAGAAACTTAATGGATCTCACCTGTTACCTTTTTGTGCAGCGGAAAGAGGAGGTACGGGTCAGAGATCAGCAGAACCACCAAGAGATGGATCCTCCAAAGGCTCACACACGCACACCGGGAATTTGGCTGCTAGACCAGACAGAGAGGAGGCGCAGAGAGAGAGGAGGGAGGCGCAGAAGCTGAGAAAATTAGAGAGCTTTAGGTCAAGTTTTATTCATTAAAACTCCCTTTAGTTCTCATGGGATTTTGGGCCCAATTCTCAGTTCTGATTAAATCCCATGGATTTAATCAGGCCCTTTATTCTCTCTAAGTACAGTAAATGCCTAGCACTTTTACCGTACTTCTGCTAAACCGTTCCTTCGTATTTTCCCGTTAGCTTAGGCGTGTGACCCATATGGGATCATATAATAAAGGCAATAAGTCCAAGACTTATAGATCATGAGCGGACTCTAGCAAGCCATCATGACCCCCAGTATTATATGACTTATGTCTGATCATTGACATACTCTTACTTTCTAGAGACAGTACCGAGATTACTGGACATAATTCCAACAATCTCCCACTTGTACTGGAATCTCTGTATTCATAATCCTTTTGTCTCAATATCTCGATTAGTCATAAGGCAAGATTAGTGTCATCCTTATAAAGCCTAATCTTGTTCATCGGACTCTGATTTGATACTGACAATCCAAACGACTCGGGAAAGTACGTTTGAGCATGGCCATGCATTTTCCAGTATTCAAATCTACGATTGGCCTAGAGATATTCACTCCATTTATATTGGAGGGACAAATCCCGTCTTGTTCCATCACTGTAAGCTACTCATTTCATAATACACCCAATCAAGGTCCTTATAACTATCGCTTAACGACAGCATTAGACAATGATCAAAGCGCATTAGTTCATGTGCAGTCACATGCATGCGAACTCAGGTCTAAGGACTATACTCTATAGTCGTAGTAAGAATCTCTTATGACATAGATATAAATATCCTGAAGAGTTCTTATAATCGGGTCTTGTCCGGTCGTATGTACCCCAACATACACCTATGTATTGACTTTGATGCCGTGCATCTATGACATCCTGAGACTTTTTCATAAGTCACATACCTATCTAGTCTCACACGGTTGTTGGTGTTCCAATTTCAACAACCTTCGACTAGGGACAGGATGATATAAACCATCTATCAAATATAGGGTCTCATGATCAAGCTAAATGACTTTGATAACTCAAGATCAAGTCACTTACTTCGATGACCTATAAAATGGTTCATATCATTTTGGAACGATTATTTCATCACAGTTAAAATAATCTTGAAATAATAATTTCATTAAACATCTTAAATGTTTTACAAGAACATATCTAATAACTAAATAAAGCCCTTTAATAACTCCCACTGAAATTAAGACTGCATCTTAATTTCACTTATCCTACAGCAACAGTCCGCGACTCGTGCTTAGGCCTAAGGAGTGGCTTCGTTAATAGATTAGCAACGTTCTCATTCATTGAAACTTGCTGATCTACTTAACATCTCTGTCATTTATCTCACGGAATAGGTTATACCTACCCTCAAGGTGTTTGGACCTCTGATGTGCAGCTAGTCTCATCTATGCTGGGAATCACATCAAGTTCAGTGACGAACTCTTCTTTCCAAACAACCTCTTTCGCCGCTTTCCAAGCTGCGAAATGTTCAGCTTAAGTCATGGAGTCAGCAACAGTGCCTTGCACCGCCAGACAGACACAAGATATAACCGGACTGTGACCGGAAATCATCTTTGTCCGTTGGAAACTTGCCTTTCAGACTCTACCGACTCGTAGCACCTCACTTTCTCCGTAAATCAAGAATTTATCCTTAGTATTCCTTGAATACTTTAGGATATTCTTTACGGCAATCCAGTGATTCTTTGCTGGATTTGACTGGTCTTTACTTGTCTTGCTTAACATTAAAACAACATCAAACAAGTACGTTTCATGGTATACATGATGGATCCAATTGCCGACGCATACGAAATCTTATCCATGCATTTAAGCTCAGCAGTTATCTTAGGACACTGTGTCTTGCTTAACGTAATGCCATGTGACATTGGCATAAAACCCTTCTTGGAATGCTGAAAACGTGTAGGACTTTGTCAATTTAAGAATCCTGACTTTGTCCTACCAGCTCTTACGGATCTCTATCTTTAGATCCAAAATCCAAGAACTACGTGGCTTTGCCCTTGTCAATCATAAAACTAACTCCCAAGCCAGTCCTTTACCGACTGCAGCATTGGGACGTTATATCCGAGAATCAGTATGTCATCGACATACACTATGAGAAATGCAATATTGCTCCCACTTATCTTTTAGTAAACGCACAGTTCCATTTCGTTCCTGTTTAAGTCAAAACCTTGACTATTTCAACAGAACGAAGATTTCAACTCCGATATGTTTGCTTCCATCCATGAATGGATCGATGAAGCTAACTTACACAAAATGTAATTTTTCGGAGTCCGGGCTCACTTTCGCTTCTTTGAATTTCGCAGATTCGTCGCTTTCAATGATCATCAGATCATGCGAACTTTCAATGATCATCAGGTTCTACTAATGACGAGAAATCACTCTCGGATTAGTGACTGATTCATTCATATCTGCGAACTTCAGGCTCCACAGGTGTAGATTCTGCAGAAATCTGTAAATCCATCCGCTGCTCCCCCTCAACAGGTTGAGCAGCCTCCTGTATTTCTTCGAGTTACGCTTTTACTCCCACTGTTCTTCTTGGAAAGTAACTTCCCTTCTTAGAAAACAGAATGGACGTAAAAAGGTAACAAGCCTCGGTTTCCTTAGGACAACCAGCGAAGTAGCACAACTACAAATACTCAGTAAAGACGAATTTGGATCGATTCCAATCCACATTTACGTGGTGTCTTTCAACTGATATTGGTGGAACAATTTCAGCGTAAACTTAGATATTTCTAGAGCGTTATTCTTAAAGAATATCATGGAAGATTCGTGTGACTCATCTTTAATCATTTCTAATAAGACCTGATTCTTTCTCACAGAAATACCTTAAGGTTTTTCAGGAGAATTGAGCTGTGAAACGACTTCACACTCATTCAGATGATCACACCATTAATGACTCAAGTATTCTCACTCGTGATCTAATCCAGAGTCTTAATACTTCTGTCACTCAGATTCTATACCTCATTCTGGAACTCTTTCGACCATGTCAAAGAATTCCGACTTGTGTCTCATCAAATGAACACAGTCTTACTCACTGAAGTAATCAGTAGAGACAATGAAGTACAAGAAATTTTCTCTGGCATTACTGCTCATCGGATCACATACATGAGTATGTTCAATCTCCAATAAGCCTTTGGGCCTTTCTCTAGCTCGGCTAAGATAGGCCCCTTTGTCTTTTGGTCCAGTAAACAGAATTCAAGTCTCATAAGATATCCGATCAAATGAGCCCAATAGTGCATAACTATGGGATTTCTGAATCCGACTTACTCTATGTGACCAAGACTTTTATGCCAAGAAAAATCAGGTTTAATTCATCAGATTTAAACCAATTTGGTATTTATGTTACATTTAGGCACTCTTTTGGTTTAAGATATAAAACCCATTCCTTGAATAGGGTGCTACAAATAATATTTCATTAAGATCAAAAGAACAAAACTTGTCTTTTATCAAAATGAAAAACATTCAAATTCTTACAAGAAAATGAAAGACAACTCTGCTTAAAGCAGGTACATTGTAGCAATTACTTAATACAAAACCAAGCCTCAAAGGGATCTATAAGTGAAAACCCTACGGCTGAGGCAGCATCCCAAGCTCCTTCCAGACATGTAGTTTCACTTGCCCTTCCTTCAAAGTTCTACTGTTGCACAGGCTCTGCATATTATAACAAATATCAGTGCCACAACCAGTATCCAATACCTATAAGGTAGAACTTGAAGTAATAACATGAATACCTGAGGAAGTAGTCTCATACATCAACTTCAACTCCTCATCATCTTCCATGAATTTAATGCAATTTCTCTTCCAATGCCCAGTCTCTTTACAGTAGCAGCACTTACCAACGTAAGAGGTATCTGACTCGGGCTCAGAAGACACACGCTTGCCATGATTCAAAATCTGGACAACTTTGTCTTCACCCTTGTCAGCATTAGGTTTAGTAAACCTACCCTTCTCATTCATGAGATTGTACAGGGTACTCTTCACGTTTGGCTCAACTGTCTTGAGCATATCATGCAGTTCAGTCAGCGTCTTCGTTAAGCCTTTCTTGATATAGTTCCTTCTGAACTTATCATAGCTTGACGGCAGTGACTGCAGAATGATCTCAGTTGCCAATTCTTGGCTAACTGGATAATCCAGTTTCCTCAGGTTATCAATGTAACCCATCATTTTACTGACATGAGGACTCACTGGATGATCATTTGGTAGCTTGCAGCTAGTGAGAGACTTAACCAACCGGTATCTCTCCACTCTTATCTGCTCCTGAAATTTCAATTTCAGGCTGCTGATCATCTCTATTGGCGACTCCATGTTCTCATATTGCTTCCGCAAGTCTGAGTCCATGGTAGCCAATATCAGACCACACACATCTACCACATCATTATAATCCTTATTCCAAGCATCATATACTGCATGAGAAGCATTGGACCCGATCCTCACGGGGAGAGCTCTCTCAAGAACATAGTCCTTTCTCTCCTGCCTGAGGACAAGCCTCAGGTTCCGCGACCAAGTCAAGAAATTTGATCCGTTCAGTTTGTCCATCTCAAGGACAGACCGGATCGAGAAAGTGTTTTGATTGTTTGTGCTAGTCATAACTGAAATTTAAGATAAAAGAATTTTAGTTAATATGTTCAATATGATTAATCTCGAATTAAATTTAATATGATTAATCACGCATTATATTCAATAATCTCAGTTACCCTCAATAGAATATAATGATTCCAAGATCCACATATAACTAAGATTGAAGTGGGCCACTGGCCGTCACCCAACCTTAGCTTATATCGGTAAGCCCTATCTCGGCTAATTATATCCGTGATATAACTCTTGGTTGTGAATCTGGGCCCGAGGCCCAATCCACTCTGATGTCTCAAGGCCCGGGACTCCCGATGGCCTAGTCAAGAAAACCAGACTATACAGTCATGTAATCATTAATGTCTGGGACTCCCAATGACATTTATGAATCACAAACCGTCTTATCCACGCAAAAGTAGACACCCTCACACTGTAAGGCCATGAGTACAATTGAATGTGCTTCGACAGCTGACATAGACTGGACAAGACATCTTACGCTTGATATTATTTGAGGTTTGTAGGTTTATTAAAATTTTATCCCAAAATAGAAGATTACTATTTTGGAAAACTTTCCTTTTTGGGAAACCTACTAATTTTGGAAACTTTCTAAAATTGGAAACTTCCTAAAATTGGAAACTTTCTAAAATTGGAAACTTCCTAAAATTGGAAACTTTCTAAATATAGAAATTTCCTAAAATCCAAAACATGCAAATCTAGAAACTTCTAATTTAAGAAACTTTCTAATTTCAAAATTTTGGAAACTTATTAATTTAAAATCGATTTTATAATTTTATAAAAATAAATTTTAAATTAATTCTGAAGAAAAGATTCAAATAATTGGCCCAATTGTTTTAACTTCTTGGCCCGAGGCCCAAGAATTGGTTCATGTCCAAGACATAACCCAATTGCCCAATTAAATGACATAACCGGTCTGGTTCATTAAAATTGGTCTTAACCAAAATTAATTACTACGATGACCACAATTGTCAACCGGTTATTTACTAAACCGGATTTTCTCAATTTATTTGGTCCAACCAAATCAAATTAGAAAATCACTGGTTTAGGCACAAAATCCAATTTTTCGACTTTGGATTTCTTATCCCGGTTTAACCAGAACTTAATAAATTTATTAAGTCTGTTTATTAAACCGTGACGATTAATTTTAATCAAGTTTTAAACCGAACCACCACAAAACAAACCGAACCAAGCTCGAGCCAAACCGAACCGACCAATTAGGTCACGTGTTGGGATGGCCGCGAGCAACACACGCGATCGGGACGGCCGTGCCTCACGATCGGGACGTGCTTGGTTGTGATCGGGACGGGATGGGACGGTCGGGCCGTGTGATCGGGACGAGACAGCCGGGCCATCTCTCGCGATCGGACGGGACGATGCAGGTCGATAGCGGGACGATCGCAGCTTCCGATCCATGCGATCAGCTCGGTCCATCCACGCGATCGGGACGCGATCCATCCTTCGATCGGGACGCGACCACGCAACACGATCCTCGTCGATCGGTTCGTGCGTCTGTCTCGATCCGGACGATCCGACGCATACCAATTCATATAGATTGGATCATGCGATTTCTTGTTTGTTTAGGTTTTAGTTCTTTGTTTCTTAAGTGTTTTTCCTTATCAGTAGGTTGATTCAAAAAACACTTCTTAAACAATCCTAAACATGATTCTAAACAAGAAAAACCACAGAACCTGGCTCTGATACCACTGTTGGATCGTTTAGTGTTTCCTGATTCAATTCTCAGATTGATTCATCCTACTAAACATGCAGATCTAGGTTCTCTTGAATAGAAACTTAATGGATCTCACCGGTTACCTTTTTGTGCAGCGGAAAGAGGAGGTACGGGTCAGAGATCAGCAGAACCACCAAGAGATGGATCCTCCAAAGGCTCACACACGCACACCGGGAATTTGGCTGCTAGACCAGACAGAGAGGAGGCGCAGAGAGAGAGGAGGGAGGCGCAGAAGCTGAGAAAATTAGAGAGCTTTAGGTCAAGTTTTATTCATTAAAACTCCCTTTAGTTCTCATGGGCTTTTGGGCCCAATTCTCAGTTCTGATTAAATCCCATGGATTTAATCAGGCCCTTTATTCTCTCTAAGTACAGTAAATGCATAGCACTTTTACCGTACTTCTGCTAAACCGTTCCTTCGTATTTTCCCGTTAGCTTAGGCGTGTGACCCATATGGGATCATATAATAAAGGCAATAAGTCCAAGACTTATAGATCATGAGTGGACTCTAGCAAGCCATCATGACCCCCAGTATTATATGACTTATGTCTGATCATTGACATACTCTTACTTTCTAGAGACAGTACCGAGATTACTGGACATAATTCCAACAGTGGATTAGAGGTATCAAATGGCATTGGATGATGCTATCAATGGAGGTCTCCTGAGCAAGAAAGTGAGCTGATTGGGAACTTGGCGTCTAGCAATAGCACCAAGAATGCTGATTTTGAAAGGCATCCGTTAGCACAAAATATGGATGGAGTTCAGATTGCTGAGATGAAGAATAAGCTGAGTTTTATGCATAATCTTTTGGCGATTATGAAGCAGGTTCAATTTGCTGCAGACGTTGAGGCCTATGAGCCAGTTGATGATTGTGAGCAACTAGATGCCAACTACATTGGTGGAACTGGTTTTCAGGGTCATAGATATGGGAATTATCAGGGAAACATAACCTAC
Source organism: Orychophragmus violaceus (assembly GCA_030180135.1). Classification (NCBI taxonomy): domain Eukaryota; kingdom Viridiplantae; phylum Streptophyta; class Magnoliopsida; order Brassicales; family Brassicaceae; genus Orychophragmus; species Orychophragmus violaceus. Next base: position 74,109,174 of record CM058232.1, read on the forward strand.
ACTGGTAATGGTCAGAAGAGTGCCTTTCACATGCAATCAAAAATCTTCTAGCTACACTTCAAAGCCTGCATTTCATAAGCCTTTCCAACATAACAATTCATTCACAAAGACTTATGGAGCTTCTTCTTACCAAGCGCCTCCTGCACCAACTCATGTTCATTATTTTCTACTTTTTGTTCTTAGGAGGATCCATATTATCTCCCTGCTGAATTATTCGATTTGATTGGCCGCAAGTGTCTATTCAAAGTTACAATTCCTAAGGATAATGTTCAAAAGATGTCAAAGAGTCCATATGTTGTGGACTTATTTTGGGATGATGAGTCTGCAATTGATGAATTTGAAAGTTTAACTAACTCGACTCAGGTACATTATAGGGCCGCCTCATTGAAAAATTGCATGTTAAAATTTTTGTTCAAAGCTGTATAAAACTTTGCTAATCTTTAAATTTGATTAGGGACCTCTTATGCTTACCTCGGGTATGGAGACTGATTCTGATGCGTCAATGGCTCTACCACTCACACCATCAACAACAAAAAGATCAGAAGATTGCATCTCTTTAAGCAGTGTTGGTGAAAATTCATCAGTTAAAAAAAAAGATTAAGCTGGAAGTCAAGGAAACTGTGACAAGAAGGATATTATAGACTTTTTATTGCGTATCTTCTTTTGTGTTGCATATTGTTTTTATTTTTGGTTGAATTATCAAAACAATTGTGGTTTTTTTTATTGAATTTCCTTTTATCGGTTGGTTTTGTTACCACATTATCATTATAACAAATCTATGATATTTAACCACATTATGAAAAGCTGTCTAAATTATGCTAAAAAATAGGCTTTCAGATTATGTTCTGATTATTCCAACAGAAAAGACTTAATATGAAAAGGTCTTCACATTATGCTAAAATTTATATAAGCTAATAAACAAAGGGAAAATTACTTATCTAGTATGAAAAAGTATAGTTATTATTAGAGTAGGATTAATCTTTTGGCCTTGTTTCTCAAGATTTTATTGCCTAAAGTACCCCTATCATCATTTGGAAGGAAAAAAAAATTACAGAAATGCCATTAATTTTTTTTTCCATGTCAGCGAAAAAATCAAATATTTACGAAAATGCCACATTCCCTGCGAAATTAAATCCGCAGTCACGTGTTGCAGATTTTTGTGGTTGCAGATTTGTTTGTGTAATTACAGAAATGATGTTACCGATTTAAATGAAATGATGTTAATGAATTTCACCTAAGGTTTTCTTTATACCACTAATGCATTTCATTATGTAAAATGTTTTATTTCAAGCTTGGTGACTTACATGTTTTTCTATTTTGTAGTTATCCAAATCCTGTAGCTCATCAATATCCTGAAGATAACATTCCTTCTTGGTTAAAGCTGTGGTAAATTTTGTCCCTATTGAAAAAAAAACTCTACTTAGCTTTATTTTGTTGTTGTAAATTGATCTTCTGATCATATTTTTGTTTCTATTAAAAACATATAAAATATTTGGTTTTACAACACTAATGTCCTTTAGAATCAATTATTGAAAATACTTTATGAAAATTACATATAGATCCTCATCTAATATATTATACATACTACGTTAACATTACTAAAACAACAACATGACAAATGAATAGCTCTATGTAGATCTCTTTATCGAAAATAAAGACATCTTCATGATAACAAACAAAAATTCGTGGAAGTATAATATGCAGTGAATAAATTGGTCAAATGACTAACTTTTTTGGTGCCGATATTCTAATTGAACTTTTAAAAAAAATGTCATAGTTAATAATCACAAATCCATTAAGAGATTAGGATTAAGCCCAAATTACTTAGGCCCACTGAAACATACATACTTCTACATCAACTCGATCCCAAATTCTCCATTCACTAAAATCAGAACAGAAATTCAAAGCAGAAAAATCGAAGAAGAAGATAAACCAACACAAGATTGTTTTAGGAGAAAATCAATTTCATTCAACAACTCCGTAAACAAGGTAATCGATTATTTCATGAAAAATTCTCATATACCTAGGGTTAGAAATCATATTTTTAGAGAGAAAAAACTGTGGATGACCAAAAAAAGGGTTTACTATATCTTAATGGAGAAAATTTGTATTTTTTACTCATTGGTTTCTGTTAAAAATCCGAAGTTTCAAATTGTAACTATACTTTGAGCATTATTCAACTACTTGGATGTTCTCTATTTTTAACTGCTGCCTATTCAACTTCAAAAGAGTAGATTTTCGATTGTCTTGGTTTATGCATGTTATGATTTTGGTTTTAGCTTAATATATATTATCTTTGTATATAAAATCATTTCATCGCAAACACTTGCTTTTTTAAACATCTTATTCTTGATTAATGTTTTGCTATTGTTTTTGTTAAATGCATGTAAGGATTAATGATTTTTATGATTTCCAATATTCTTCTCAATCCAGATCGGAAGATGAGAAACCCAATATTTTTTGTGCCTTTGGTTCCAGGAAATTGCAGAAACAGTCTGGTATGTATACATTGAATCTTTGTCTCATTAATGTTTATGTTTTATAAGGATTTGTTTTTTGCCAATCATTGTTTAAAAGGTGTCCTGCAGACTATCCCAGACGAGTTCTATAAGAGGCATATACTTGGAGTGACCAATGTTACAATCGGTGTACTCACTTCTAATTTAAGAGTATAAGATTTTCCAATCAAACGTGTTGGTGATAGGCTAACTGATGGTTGGAGACGGTTCTTCAAAGCTCATGCATTAGATGCTTTCGATCTTCTTATTTTTGAGTATCATGGAGGTGCTGATTTCCATATGATACACCGGTTTGGACCAAACTGTTGTGAAACCACTAATGCAAATACAACACCTCAAATGGAGACTGGAGAATCTAGCTCGAGTAAGTTTTATTCACTTATTTTAGAGACATGTTCTTCACTCTTACAAATATTTTAACTAATAAATAAATTATATTTGAAGGAAATGAGGAGAATTTTGTTACCTTAAAGGTCACCAGTGATGGCCTCAAACGAAGCAGAATCGTAAGTTATATCTTTTGTATTTTGTTTATTGTTACATGATCCATTTATTTCCTTCATTTTGCAGTATCTTCCAAAGTCCTTTGTGGATGCAAACAATTTAAAGGGTGCTGCAGGGAGCACCATAGTGATGGTCAATGATGCAGGAGAGAAATGGTATGTTGAGCTTGCATTCCATTCTTATAGCGACAATCGACATATACTTTTGAGTTTCGGCCAAGAGAGTTTTTGTTGGCAAACAATGTCAAGGCCAACCAAACAATTGTTCTTCAACTTTTCTGGGAAAGTTCAATTGCTCCTGGCTTCAAACTCTTCTCTAAAAATGATTGAATTTGGCTAATTCACTATCCATTCTATGTTGTAATTTCCTTGCCTTTTTGACAAAACTTATGTTTCTGGATATTTTTGGCTTTCCCAAGTGTGTTTAATTATAATTATATTAAGGTTTCTGTTAGGACATCTTTCAATGGTAAGTACATACATTAATATTATAACTTACCAAACGATTTAGAAGAATTTTAGCCAATTAGTCTTTATATTTCTACTTACAATTGTACCTACTACCACTCCCATTCTACTATTTACTTTTATAAGACAATTTATTGACTAAGAAAAATATCAAAATCTATTAGATTTCGAATTTTGAATTACTTCCCGAATGCAAAAATAAGTTAACAAATTATACAATATTACCTAATAAGAAAATAAGATATTCTTGCCATTAAATGGAAGATACTATATTCTTGGCTAATGATAGGTCAGGTTTTAATCCTATTCTACTGCAAGTGCACAATTAAGTGATTGTAGTATATAAGGTATCGAATCCACAGAGAATCTGGTTTCAATAGATTAAGAACTATAGAGATTTAAACTAAGAAGAAAGCAATGTGAAGTAAACTAAATAGCAATGCGAGAAAGTAAACAAGTAGCAAGATTATCGGTTGTGAAAGCAGTTAATTAAGGGCGCTAAGTCTAGGGTGTTCTCAGAAAATCAGGCAAGCAGACAAATCATTCAGTCAGGATCTAATTAAGCACAGTTCTAGAACTCAAATCACGGATATAGAATTAACCAACTGTCGTTGCGAGAATTCTCTAAGTCTAAGTGCAGCAATCCAAATTCCTTTGCAATTACTAACAGATTAAACCAGCTTTAATTCCAAGTTCGATATGTTCACAATCTAATTAAACCAAATTCCTTTGCGAGTAATTAAATTGCTGATCTAGGTCTCCCACTTGTACTGGAATCCTACACAGGACATTCCCAACAATCTCCCGATTGTACTGGAATCCTACATTCCCTAGTCCTTTTGTCTCAATATCTCGATCTGGCATAAGGCAAGATGCGTGTCATCCTTATATAGCCAGACCATGTTCATCGGACCAGATTTGATACTGACAATTCAAACGACTTGGGCAAGTCCGTTTGGGAATGGCCATTCTCTTACCAGCTATCAAATCTCCGATTGGCCTAGAGATATTACCTCCGTTAAACGGCAGGGACAAATCCCATCTTGTTCCATCACTATGAACTACACAATTCATAATATACCCAACCAAGGTCCGTATAGCTCCCAGTTACGAAACAGCGTTAGACAATGATCAAAGCGTATTACTCCATGTGCAGCCACATGCATGCGAACTCAGGTCTAAGGACTATACTCTATAGTCGTATATGAGAACCTCTTATGACACATATATTAATATCTTGTAGAGTTCTCATAAGCGGGCCATGTCCGGTCATATGTTCCCCTACATATACCTATGTGTCGACTTTGATGCCGCGCATCTATGACCCCTCGAAACTTGGTCATAAGTCTCAACACAATCTAGTCTCAACAGGTTGTTGGTGTTCCAATTTCAACAACCTTCGACTATGGACACTATGATTTATGTCACTTCGTTAAATATGGGGTTTCAGGATCAAGTCTACTCATGTACTTCGATGGCCCATATATAATGACATGAATCATTTTGGAACGATTATTTATATCACAGTTAAAATAATCCAGAAATCATCAGATTTCATAAACATAAAATATTATGTTTACATGAACCTTTCAAAACAACTAAGTAAAGCCCTTTACAAACTCCCACTGAAATTAAGACTACATCTTAGTTTCATTCATCCTACAGCTACAGTCCGCGACTCATGCTTAGGCCTAAGGAGTGGCTTCGTTAATAGATTGGCATTGTTCTCATTCGATGAAACTTGCTGATCTACTTAACAACTCTGTCATTTATCTCATGGAATAGGTTATACCTATCCTCAAGGTGTTTGGATCTCTGATGTGCAGCTAGTCTCATTTATGCTGTGAATCACATCAAGTTCAGTGATGAACTCTTCTTTCCAAACAACCTCTTTCGCCGCTTCTCAAGCTGCGAAATGTTCAGCTTAAGTCATGGAGTCAGCAACAGTGCCTTGCACCGCCAGTCAGACACAAGATATAGCCGGACTGTGACCGGGAATTATCTTTGTCTATTGGAAACTTGCCTTTCAGACTCTATCAACTTGTAGCACCTCACTTTCTCCGTAACCCAAGAACTTATCCTTAGTATTCCTCAAATACTTTAGGATATTCTTTACGACAATCCAGTGATTCTTTGCTGGATTTGACTGGTCTTTACTTGTCTTGCTTAACATTAAAGCAACATCAAAACAAGTACGTGTCATGGCATACATGATAGATCCAATTGCCGACGCATATGGAATCCTATCCATGCATTCAAGCTCAGCAGTTATCGTAGGACACTGCTTCTTGCTTAACGTATTGCCATGTGACATTGGCACAAAACCCTTCTTGGATTGCTGATTACGTATAGGACTTTGTCAATTTAAGAATCCTGACTTTGTCCTACCAGCTCTTTTGGATCTTTATCTTTAGATCCAAAATCCAAGAACATACGTGGCTTTACCCATGTCAATCACAAAACCAACTCCCAATCCAGTCCTTTACCGACTGCAGCATTGGGACGTTATTTCCGAGAATCAGTATGTCATCGACATACATTATGAGAAATGCAACATCGCTCCCACTTATCTATTAGTAAACGCACAGTTCCATTTCGTTCCTGTTCAAGTCAAAACCTTGACTACTTCAACAGAACAAAGATTCCAACTCCGATATGTTTGCTTCCATCCATGAATGGATCAATGAAGCTAACTTACACATAGTGTAATTTTTCGGAGTCCGGGCTCACTTTCGCTTCTTTGAATTTCGCAGGTTCGTCGCTTTCAATGATCATCAGATCATGCGAACTTTCTATGATCATCAGGTTCAACTAATGACGAGAAATCACTCTCGGATTAGTAACTGATTCATTCAGATCTGCGAACTTCAGGCTGTACAGGTGTAGATTCTACAGAAATCTGTAAATCCTCCTGTATTTCTTGAATTTCTTCGAGTTACACTTTTACTCCCACTGTTCTTCTTGGAAAGTAACTTCCCTTCTTAGAAAACAGAATGGACGTAAAAAGGTAACAAGCCTCGGTTTCCTTAGGACAACCAGCGAAGTAGCACAACTACAAATACTCAGTAAAGACGAATTTGGATCGATTCCAATCCACATTTACGTGGTGTCTTTCAACTGATATTGGTGGAACAATTTCAGCGTAAACTTAGATATTTCTAGAGCGTTATTCTTAAAGAATATCATGGAAGATTCGTGTGACTCATCTTTAATCATTTCTAATAAGACCTGATTCTTTCTCACAGAAATACCTTAAGGTTTTTCAGGAGAATTGAGCTGTGAAACGACTTCACACTCATTCAGATGATCACACCATTAATGACTCAAGTATTCTCACTCGTGATCTAATCCAGAGTCTTAATACTTCTGTCACTCAGATTCTATACCTCATTCTGGAACTCTTTCGACCATGTCAAAGAATTCCGACTTGTGTCTCATCAAATGAACACAGTCTTACTCACTGAAGTAATCAGTAGAGACAATGAAGTACAAGAAATTTTCTCTGGCATTACTGCTCATCGGATCACATACATGAGTATGTTCAATCTCCAATAAGCCTTTGGGCCGTTCTCTAGCTCGGCTAAGATGGGCCCTTTGTCTTTTAGTCCAGTAAGTAGAATTCAAGTCTCATAAGATATCCATTCAAATGAGCCCAAAAGTCCATAACTATGGGGTTTCTGAATCCGACTTACTCTTTGACCAAAACATTTATGCCAAGAAAAATCAGGTTTAATTCATCAGATTTAAACCAATTCGGTATTTATGTTACATTTAGGCACTCTTTGGTTTAATATATAAAACCCATTCCTTGAATAGGGTGCTACAATTAACATTTCATTAAGATCAAAAGAACAAAACTTGTCTTTATCAAAATGAAAAACATTCAAATTCTTTACAAGAAAATGAAAGACAACTCTGCTTAAAGCAGGTACATTGTAGCAATTATTAATACAAAACCAAGCCTCAAAGGCATCTACAAGTGAAAACCCTACGGCTGAGGCAGCATCCCAAGCTCCTTCCAGACTCGCAGTTCCACTTGCCCTTCCTTCAACGTTCTACTGTTGTTCAGGCTCTGCATATTATAACAAATATCAGTGCCACAATCAGTATCCAATACCTACAAGGTATAACTTGAAGTAATAACATGAATACCTGAGGAAGTAGTCTCATACATCAACTTTAACTCCTCATAATCTTCCATGAATTTAATGCAATCTCTTTTCCAATGCCCAGTCTCTTTACAGTAGCAGCACTTACCAACGTAAGAGGTATCTGACTCGGGCTCAGAAGACACACGCTTGCCATGATTCAAAATCTGGACAACTTTGTCTTCACCCTTGTCAGCATTAGGTTTAGTAAACCTACCCTTCTCATTCATGAGATTGTACAGGGTACTCTTCACGTTTGGCTCAACTGTCTTGAGCATGTCATGCAGTTCAGTCAACGTCTTCGTTAAGCCTTTCTTGATATAGTCCTTTACGAACTTATCATAGCTTGACGGCAGTGACTGCAGAATGATATCAGTTGCCAATTCTTGGCTAACTGGATAATCCAGTTTCCTCAGGTTATCAATGTAACCCATCATTTTACTGATATGAGGACTTACTGGATGATCAATCGGTAGTTTGCAGCTAGTGAGAGATTTAACCAACTGGTATCTCTCCACTCTTACCTGCTCCTGAAATTTCAATTTCAGGCTGCTGATCATCTCTATTGGCGACTCCATGTTCTCATATTGCTTCCGCAAATCTGAGTCCATGGTAGCCAATATCAGACCACGCACATCTACCGCATCATTATAATGCTTATTCCAAGCATTATATACTGCATGACTGGCTTTGGATCCGATCCTCTCGGGGAGAGCTTTCTCAAGGACATAGTCCTTTCTCTCATGCCTGAGAACTAGTCTCAGGTTCCGCGACCAAGTCAAGAAATTTGATCCGTTCAGTTTGTCCATCTCAAGGACAGACCGGATCGAGAAAGTGTTTTGATTGTTTGTGCTCGTCATAGCTGAAATTTAGAGATAAATAGAGTTTTAGTTATTTAGTTCATAAAAGAGTAATCTTAATAACTTATAAGAAAACTCGCATTGCATTCAAAATTTCTTTGTTTAACCTCATAAGAATGCAATGATTCCGAGACCCATGTTCAGCTAAATCCAAAGTGGGCCACTGGCCGTCACCCGGAATTAGCTTTACTTGGTAAGCATACACACAGCTAGTTATAACCAATAACTCTCGGTTGTGAATTGGGCCCAAGGCCCAATACACCAGATGTCTCAAGGCCCGGGACTCCCGATGGCCCAGTCAAGGAAACCAATCTCTTATAGTCAAATAATCACTAAAGTCTGGGACTCCCAATGAAATTAGTGACTATATACTACTTTACTTATGCGAAAACAGACACCTCACACTGTAAGCCATATCTGTAATCGAATAAGCGTTAAGTAGCTGACAAGATTGGAAAGACATCCAAGCTTGATATTGTTTTTGAGGATTTTTAAGTTTTATTTCCAAAAATAGAAGATTACTATTTTGGGAAACTTTCTTATTTTTTAGAAACTTTCTAAATTTAGTAACTTACTAAAAATAGAAATTTCTAATTTTAATATTTTATAAATATTTTGGGTTGGGTCACAAATTATAGGCCCAATTCTTTGGCCCAAGACCATAGAATTCCAGCTGGCCCAATAATTTGACATAACCGATCTGGTTTATTAATTCTGGTCCAAGACCAAATTAACTATCAAAACCATCGGTTATTTACTAAACCAGACCAGCTCTAAATTATTTGGTCCAACCAAATCAAACTTAGACCAGCCTTCGGTTTAGGTTAAAATTCAATTTTTGAATTTCAATCCGGTTTAACCAGAAATTAAATAATACCATGTATTAAATAATTTCCAGCAAACCGCGATTCGGGTTAACCGCTTGAACCACCAATTAAATTGGATCGGTTCAGTTAAATCCAAAACCGGGAAGAAACACCTAGTGTTTTAGCCAATTTGATTTAACTTGCGGTTTAAGTTTTTTTAAACACACAATTAACCGCCAATTAAATGGACCGGTATAATCGGTGTGGTTTTGGGCAACGAACCGCGAAGCTCGGTTTAACCGATTGACAATTCGCGGGGCGTAAAGTTTAATGGGCCAAACAATCGGATCCATGATCGGGTCATGGACCCACGATCCAACCCTAGGCCCATCACAATCGATCATCGATCGAATGATCTCACGATCGTGAGGATGAGCCGTGATTATCGCAAGTCCACACCATACGATCCGATCGTCACACGATCACGGTATGATCACGTTCTCGGCCCATTAACGCATCACGGCATGCGCATGCTCGATCCTTTGCCTCACGATCATATTGATCGATCTCGGTTTAGGCATCACGGCACATGCAACGCTCGATCACGGCTTGCCCATCAACGATCACGTGGTTTTCGTGATCGAAGGCAACACACGCAACATGGCATGATCATGCTTGGCCAAGCGATTGATCCACTCACCATCACGATCGATTATCGATCGATCATGTGGCCATCGATCGCATGCCTGATCAGCGGCCCATTATCGCATCACAAAAGATGTGATCAACACGGCCGAGACCAACAACAAGCAGCCAATTAGGGTTTTAATTAGTTTTAATCAATTCTCATTCCTTAATTGATTCAAAAACCATTAAAAAAACATATGATCCAATTTCACAAGAAACCTAATGCCTAGGCTCTGATACCACTGAGGGATTATGGTGTTTATTCAAGGTTCAATTCCCGTATTACAACCTAACACATAATCTTAACAGATCTAGGTTCTTGCAAAACGAATCATAAACCAAACCTGATCATTACCTTTCAGATTGCAGCGGATGATGGATGGTAATGATGAGATCATCTAGAACAGATGGTTATACCTATTCCTCCTCGAGTATCCACACTCTTACAAGCAAGGGACGGCTGCTAGACCAAAGAGATGGATCAGAGAGAGTTAGAGAGAGAGATCGAGGCTCACGGCTGCTGGAACAAATCGCAGAAGAGGAGTTCCCAAACCCTAGGCGATTTTTATCACTCTCATTAATGGGCCCAAGTCATTAGACTAATGGCTCATTAATCTTTTGGGCCCAAGACACAAATCAGACTAAAGCCTGTATTTTGTCTGGCCCAATTCTCTGATCTAATACAGTAAATGCCGTTGCATCTTACCGTATTAATTCCATTTAACTTTACCGATAGCTATGGTGTGTGACCCTTCGGGATCATACAATACTGGTAATAAGTCCTAAACTTATAGATCAAGAGCGGACTCTAGCAAGCCATCATGATCACCCAGTATTTATGACTTATGTCTGATCTCGACACTTATCATACTTTCTAGAGATAGTACGGTAGATTTCAGGACATTCCCAACACTAGGTTCTTTCTAGCTAATTAACCAACTGTCGTTGTATCAATCAACCTAACATCATGAATCTGGGTAGCTAATTCAGATCAAGCAGTAAGAACAATCCTAGATGAAGAACTAACAAGTATGAATCCCTACAGATCGATTAATCAATAATTCCATGAAATCCCTAATGAGAATCCCTAAACCTAACAGGTAATCTACTCAGACATGATCATCGAAACAGAAAACATCATGAATAGAAAACCAAATATTATAAAATCAAATAAAGAACTGAGGTTCGAAATCCTCTCTCTTTCGAGATCAGGATCAGCCCCTAACTCTCTCTGAAAATAAAATAAAGCGTAAGTAAAGCGTAGCCTAAACAGTGGCTTAAAAACCCTAATATAATGGTCTAACGTCGGATGGGGCTTCTTTGTAATTATGAGAGACTTCTGGGCAAAGTTGCAATTTCTAATTCTCTTCATTAAACGCTCGCGAGAAGTCTGTGTCGACTTGTGTCGATCGTTGCACCCTCTGTGTCGATCGACACAGGTCTGTGAAATGGGCAGTGAACTCTTCCTCTCGGGTCAATACTCCAAAATGATCCAGAATGCACCATAATGTCCAATTTCGCTCCAAACATACCTAGACCTGTAAACATACTAAAAAGACTCCAAAACATAACATAAGACTCGATAAATAAGACATATACCAAGGCTAAAATCCCTAAAATCCATGGTATATCAACTCCCCCACACTTAGCTCTTGCTTGCCCTCAAGCAAGTAAAGAACCAAAACATGGTGAAGAGGTTTGAAAACTTTCAGAAACTCTTTTCATCTTAGAAGAAACAACACTCAGATTCCCCTTAGTAATCCACATGAAAGATTTCACCTGCAGACATCAAGACCAACATATACTTCCCTCACACTTAGCAATTGTCCTAAGTAAACTCCACAATCACATTCACGCATTCAAATTCACCCTACTGACTTCTGCAAGTATTTAAGTGCGGTCTCACCTAAGGAGTATCGATCAAAGGGCACATGGACTCTTACCTTATCAGCTCTAGACCACCATAATATCTTTCTCTAGTCCCTTTCTTCTCTTTTCCCTTCCTTAGCATTCTGATTTTTTCCCATTGGGTATCATTTTTTTTTATCAGTGCTCTTCCCGTTAAGGGGTGTACTTTGGACACATTCCATGGATGCACAGGATATGATAGTTGTAGCTACCACTCCCAGAGACCACTTCGGAGTTACCAACTCATCGTTAGTTTATTATTCTTTTTTTTTTTTTTACTTTATGGAAGGGGAGAAGGGAACCAAATATGACAAGTTTACAGGCTGTGTCAGAACTAACAAGGGAATCTGACACAAAGTATACCAAGCCCTTAGGTGAGAAAATTAAGTCAGTATTAAGGTGAAGTCAGTAAAAGGATCCTCTGATACCTGAAGTGATGTGGGTGTCCTCAGTAGGTTGATCCGTGTCTGGGTTTTCTAATAGTCAGAGATTGTTCTGCAACTTCATCCCAATGGTCACTTAAGTTCCTGCAAGTGCTGTTAATCTTCTCAAAAAATCATCGTTTCTTACTTAAACTATTTTGACTCAATAAAACAAATTTTGAAAAAAAGGGACTGACACTAAGAAAACAAAAGCGTGCGTCAGTAGCCTCTCCCTTACACTTAAAACACACTGTCCTTAGTAGTGTCAAGCTTAGGGTCGGCGAGAAAATAATCAAATTGAAACAATTCGAAAAGTTGCAGAACACTTACCTGTCGTCGCCCTGTGTCGATCGATGCCACAATGTGTGTCGATCGATGCAAGGCGAATATGCTCGCGGTTATGTGAATAACCGATGTTTAAACCGCAATTGATTCGGTAAACCGTAAATCGCGACTGCATCGACCGATGCACTAGGTGTGTCGATCGATGCAAGGTGATTCTGCATGTTTCTCATGCCTCTGAACACACTTAAACAGAAAAATCAAAACACCAAAATCAAAACGAAAAATGAAAATAAAAGCGAACCTAACAGTGGGTTGCCTCCCACTCAGTGCTTGTTTAAAGTCAGTAGCTTGACTATTGGAAGAGATCAGATTCATGGGGGTTTCAACAGAGACTTTGAGTGTCTCTGACTCTCTGTGAATATCTCTTCATCCATGGCGGTGTGTAAGAGGTATCAGAATGAGAGCGTCCAAGGTACGTAGGAAGAGATCCAGGGCGGGAGCGAAGCGTGGGTGGGTTTATGCGTTTTCCTGCATTCAAAGCTGATTGATCAGGAGGTTTAAGTTTAAAATGTGCATACCTTTGCTTTGGTGGAGATCTGATGTTTGGAGTTTTTTGCTTATGAGCAGTTGCAGGCTCGGAAGATGTTAGAGTAAATTCCTGAGGAATCACCATCTTCTTTTCTCCACTATCGGATACTGTAGTTCCACCAATCTGAACTGCTTCTTTCAAATAACCATCAGTGGAGATCATCTTCTTATCCACCACCACCATGTACTTCTCTACACTCTGCCCATGTTTAGACCTTATAGGAACTTTTGGGAATGGTATTGGAGGTTTGTAGACCCGTTCCTTAGCAAAAACATCAGATTTGGGCGAAATTGGGTCTGTCCGACTGTCGCGTCGACCGACGCAGAAGTGGTGTCGGTCGACATTGAATTGATGTCGACCTTCAGTGTCGACCATGGTCGATTTCTGTTCGTCGTAAGAACTCGAAATTGCCGTCAGAACTGCGTGTCGACCGACACTAACGGGGTGTCGATCGATGCATGTCTCAGACAGACAATATTCATCCAGAAAATCCGAGATTATGCTCTCTTCTTTACTTAGCAACTCAATCTCATCTCTTAAGGTCACAGCTTTGATGGATCTGTACTGTTCAGCTTTCCCAACTTCATTATGCCTTTGTATTGCTTGAGATGTCTGTTGGATTTGAACATCCAGCTTCTTCACATGTGTGCTCAGAGAGTCAAACTTCCCATTCAGATTTTCATGCATAGCATCCAACTTCCTGTCGAAGTCTACAGCAGTCTTGGTCTGATCCTCTAGTAACTGCTCCATCATGGATTCCATCTTGCTCTTATAAGCATTAGCAGCATGAGGTGTCTGATATGAGGACGATCCATAGGTTCTCTGATAAGAATTACCTTGCTGATTACCAAACCTGTTTTCTTGAAATCCAAAGCTATTGATGTAGTTTAAATCCTCTTCATGCTTCTCCAATAACTGCTCCATCATGCTCATCAGCTTATTAGACTGTGTATTGTGAGGAGGAACAGACTGATATGATGGAGATTCATAATCTCTGGTGAATGAATAGGAACCATAGCCTCTGCAGAACGAGTTATTTTGCTGATTTTCCAACATCTGTTCCATCATTCCCATCATTCTTTCGCACTGTGTCGATCGATGCAGAGTAGCGTCGATCGATGCAAGCTCGAGAATACAACGATCGACACACAGGACCGTGTCGATCGATGCAGGGCGATTACAGGCGTACCTGAAACGCAAGAACAGAAAAGAAAAGAAAAAAAAATTAGTAACAGAAAATAAAAACGAAAAAACTAGTCTAAACCCAAAGTTCAAATCTATCGAAGACTCAAAAGAGTCCCCAGCAACGGCGCCAAAAACTTGATAGGTCAGGTTTTAATCCTATTCTACTGCAAGTGCACAATTAAGTGATTGTAGTATATAGGGTATCGAATCCACAGAGACTCTGGTTTCGATAGATTAAGAACTATAGAGATTTAAACTAAGAAGAAAGCAATGTGAAGTAAACTAAATAGCAATGCGAGAAAGTAAACAAGTAGCAAGATTATCGGTTGTGAAAGCAGTTAATTAAGGGCGCTAAGTCTAGGGTGTTCTCAGGAAATCAGGCAAGCAGACAAATCATTCAGTCAGGATCTAATTAAGCACAGTTCTAGAACTCAAATCACGGATATAGAATTAACCAACTGTCGTTGCGAGAATTCTCATAGTCTAAGTGCAGCAATCCAAATTCCTTTGCAATTACTAACAGATTAAACCAGCTTTAATTCCAAGTTCGATATGTTCACAATCTAATTAAACCAAATTCCTTTGCGAGTAATTAAATTGCTCATCTAGGTTCTTTCTAGCTAATTAACCAACTGTCGTTGTATCAATCAACCTAACATCATGAATCTGGGTAGCTAATTCAGATCAAGCAGTAAGAACAATCCTAGATGAAAAACTAACAAGTATGAATCCCTATAGATCGATTAATCAATAATTCCATGAAATCCCTAATGATAATCCCTAAACCTAACAGGTAATCTACTCAGACATGATCATCGAAACAGAAAACATCATGAATAGAAAACCAAATATTATAAAACCAAATAAAGAACTGGGGTTCTAAATCCTCTCTCTTTCGAGATCAGGATCAGCCCCTAACTCTCTCTGAAAATAAAATAAAGCGTAAGTAAAGCGTAGCCTAAACAATGGCTTAAAAACCCTAATATAATGATCTAAAGTCGGATGGGGCTTCTTTGTAATGATGAGAGACTTCTGGGCAAAGTTGCAATTTCCAATTCTCTTCATTAAACGCTCGCGAGAAGTCTGTGTCGACTTGTGTCGATCGTTGCACCCTCTGTGTCGATCGACACAGGTCTGTGAAATGGGCAGTGAACTCTTCCTCTCGGGTCAATGCTCCAGAATGCACCATAATGTCCAATTCCGCTCCAAACATACCTAGACCTGTAAACATACTAAAAAGACTCCAAAACATAACATAAGACTCGATAAATAAGACATATACCATGGCTAAAATCCCTAGAATCCATGGTATATCAGCTAATATCTAAACAATAAAATTTTCTGTATAATTTATGTGTTCGATATTAGTAAACTAAATATTCAAAAAAAAAAATATTATCACTAAAAACCCTAATATCACAGTACTATATATTTGATATCCTCTTCTCATTACTATCAATTTCGTACCCGGTTTGCTAATGGAAGCTATAGATACATTTAACAACTCTTTATATTCCATACTTTTTTGGTTTCTGTTGAACAAGTTTTACTATTTTTATTAATAATTCTAATTTTTTTACAGACTCTTCCAAACGTTCTACTGATTCTATGGAAATTTTACCTATTGTTCTTCCTTATCCACAAATTGTTTTCCACGAAGATGTCAGTTTTTCTTCTCAAGAAATAAAAGATAAATTTCGGGCATGGATGAAATGCAATCAAGTTCAGCTTCAAGCAAGAAGTGTTTTATATTCAGAAATAACAACTCAATTTGTGTGGGATAAAATTAACCTTCAGTGGAAACCCCGAATACAAGGTAAACCGCGATTATGTTGTTTACTGGTATATCCAGAAGAAATTGGAAAACTATATTATTTACGATGTATGTTGTATGTAATGAGGGGACCATGTGACTATTTGGATCTACGGACGATTGACAATGTTGTTTATTACACATTCCGAGATGCATGGTTTGCCCTTCAAAATATTGAAGGTGCCTAATTTATGTTCGATTATCTTAATCATCTACTTAATTATCTATTCAAATAATGGTTGTGTTTCTTTTAAATAATAAATAATTCATCGTTCTTGATTTTCATTTTTATTGTTAGTTTCTCTTTCTATAAATTCATGCTTCATTTACCATTTCTATAGTTTCAAATACTTTACTACATGTGAACCTACTTATTAAATTAAGCTAAAAATCTTTCATAAATTATGCTATAGTTTCAAATACTCTACTACATGTGAACCTACTTATCAAACTAATATTCCATATATGCTAATTTAGTTCTGACATAACAATTCGGAAGAGGGTATACTATTAAATCCCAAATAATTATGGCCCGTTGTTGGATCCATGAAGATGAAACGATACCAAATTCTTTAAGTCGTTCTAATTTTTCTATAAATCGGTTAAACTCACAGGCGATTGACTAATTTCTTCAATTCAATCTTCGCGCTGCCAAATATTGTGACGATAAATTGGTTGTTTGTGTTTAACCAACATCTCATTCGACAAGGTAAACTTTAATTTTGGAGTAGAACTATATTTCAAATTAGGGTTTATATTTATGTAATTTTCTAATCTATATTTAGATAAACAGATGATTCGAGATCAAAGAATAAGTACTCATCGATTTTGCTAATCTTTTTCAAGTTTATATTTTACAATAGACTTTATGGTTTCGTCAACTTTACAAATCGTTCTTTATTTTTAGATGAGGTCTATTTCACTTGATTTTTCGTACATGTATTGATGATTTTGATTTATATAACATTATATTAGCTTTTCAGATCAAATCAGAAGATGACAAACCCTCGGTTTTTCAAGCCTATGATTCCAAACAAATGTAGAAAGAGTATGATATGTAATCTCAGTTCTTTTTCTTGTTGTGTTTATTTTCTATAAAACATTTATTTAAGGCTATCATTTTTTACACTTTCTGTTGCAGACTATCCCAAAAAGTTCTTCACAACAAATATACTGGGAAAAACCGATGTTACGGTCGGCAAACTTACATCTGATGCAAGGCCAGAAGAGTTTCCTATTAAACTTCTTGGTGATAAGCTTACAAAAGGATGGAAACGGTTCTTTAAAGAACATGCACTAGAGGATGGTGATTTTTTAATTTTTGAGTATCGTGGAGGTGCCAATTTTCATATGTTACAACATTACGGACTGCATTGCTGTGAGATCACATATGAAAATACTATTCATATGGAGACAGGAGAAGCAAGCTCGAGTATGTTTTTTTCTCTTATTTCCGAGACACTTTCTTCATCCTTTCTAATATTTTGACTAACAAGGGCATAATTTTTAAGGAACCGAAGACAAGTTTGTTACTTTAAACGTAACGAGTGACAGCATCAAACGAAGCAGAATCGTAAGTTTTTTCTTTGTTTTTTGGTTACAAATATTGTTGCCTGATCCATACTGAATCATTTTGCAGTATCTTCCAAAGTCCTTTGTAGAGGCAAATGAGTTAGAGAAGGTTGCGGGCAACACCATATCGATGGTCAATGATGCGGGAGATATATGGTTTGTTGAGCTTGCATTTCATTCTTATAGTGACAGGCGACGTATTCGTTTGAGTGGCGGCTTAAGAGAGTTTTTGCTGGCAAACAACGTCAAGGCCAAGCAAGCAATCATACTACAAATTTTCTGGCAAAATGACTCTACTCCTGTCCTCAAACTCCTCTCCTGCAGAAATGTATGAATTGATCAAACCCATGACTGATCCTCTATTTGAATTATGTTTTATTTTGACAAAAACATATGTTTAGTGCTATGCTTTGTCTGTTTCTTGAATGTATACTATATTTTGTTTAGTTTATTACATCTATCAATTTGAAGCATTTTTTTCAATTTCGATTTCTATCTCACCGCAATAGTAACCAAATGTTAATACTTTTGAAATATCTAACAAATTTTAATATAAATATAATACAATTCTACTATAATAGAAACAAATATATATTCAGCAGTCGACTAATTATACATTTTATCCACTAACTTACATCTTCTCATCTATATAACTAACTATTATTATATTCGAATGAAACATTTCTCTTAATACAAAAATTGAAATTCGTCGACCCAAAAATATTCACCCCGCACAAGGTGCGAGCGAGTCATCTAGTTATATATAAAGCCTGAAGTAAGAGTAATATCATTTCACTCTAAAAGGAAGGGGACTTAAGTTTCTCTCTCTTCTTTTCTCTCTATTCTCTCTAGCAACTCTCCGACACAAATCGTTTCGTTCCCGTCCACCGGCGGCGGCTTACGCCTCGTCGGTGGGTTCGGGTTACTTTTGGGGTTTGCGGCTGCGGTTAACACCGCCATCTCGGCTTCGGTTTCTAATTTTATCTGTTACTTTTAGCTAGAAACCGACTTTTGTTTCCGGCATCTTCGTCGGACTTCTTTTGTT
The DNA here is from genome assembly GCA_030180135.1 of Orychophragmus violaceus. NCBI lineage: Eukaryota > Viridiplantae > Streptophyta > Magnoliopsida > Brassicales > Brassicaceae > Orychophragmus > Orychophragmus violaceus. Next base: position 74,127,984 of record CM058232.1, read on the forward strand.
TTTGTTAGGTTTTGCCGATTATAAAATCGAGCCACTTTGTACTTAGTTGTTCGATTTTTTAATCGGTTTCCTGGGCTTTCTCCTGTTTTCTTCCAGATCTATTCGAGCAAGTCCAGTTTCTCGATCTACTACTGGTGGTTGTTCTCGCCGTCATCAAGGTTGCTTCTTGTTTCAACGAGCCTCTCTTTGCGTGGGAAAAGTTCCTGATGCTGGGTTTCCGTCGCATGTTTCGCGGCGTGTTATGAGCGGAACCAATCTTGTTCAAGACATATTTCCTGGCCAATAAATTGGGCCGCTATGGTTATTATTTGATCCCTGAGGCACTGGTGGTTTGTGGCTCGAAGACCTTTGTTTTTGGTTCCCTCCGCTGAAATCCCCTTGTCGCAGATCGGCAGAGTTAAAGACGGCTTTACATCGGCTATTCTCCGGCGCAGGCAATCCGCGACTTTCCTGGTGTCGGTGTTGCATGCCGAGACTCAAAAGTTCATCGACGTGTGTCCGTTCATCGATGAATACGTGGCTGTCACCTAATCACCTCGAGCTGACCTGATTGGGCCTTGGGCCACTTCTCTCGTTTGTTTTATTAGTCCATGTATTATCACTTTAACTCTGTAAATTTGTACTTAAATGTCCTTTGGGCCTATCAATATATGTGATTGTCGACAAAAAAAAAAAAAATTTCACTCTAAAGGAAGAGGCCAAACCCACTTGGAAAGTAAAATGAATAGCAGCACCATCACACATTTGACTCATAGATAACGATAAGATTCATGGAATTATCTTCCACGTGGCATTAATATAGCCGTTCAAACCGATAAGGGTCTCACCACCTTTCCTTAGCCTTGTGGCCGTTACCATGTAATTAAACCTCACACATATCCACTCAAGAATCCAACGGTTTAAATCTTATTCCACTCCAGTCTCCTGGATTCTCAACCCTCCGATCACTCGACGGGTTGTTTCCACTGTTGATACCATTATATATAGACGACCAAAGCACTAGACCAGAACCTAAGTCACACAGAAAGAGTAAAGGCAATATGGCTTCCTCTATGCTCTCTTCCGCTACAATGGTCGCTTCTCCGGCTCAGGCCACAATGGTCGCACCATTCACCGGACTTAAGTCCTCCGCTGCTTTCCCAGTGACCCGCAAAGCTAACACCGACATCACTTCCATCGCAAGCAACGGCGGAAGAGTTAACTGCATGCAGGTCATACATATTTCTTATACCAAAAGAAATTGATAAGTTTTAGTTCCGAATTATATGAACTAATACATGTTTTGATTGATTGGTCAAAAAATAGGTGTGGCCTCCTGTTGGTAAGAAGAAGTTTGAGACTCTCTCTTACCTTCCTGACCTTACCGATGTTGAATTGGCTAAGGAAGTTGACTACCTTATCCGCAACAAGTGGATCCCCTGTGTTGAATTCGAGTTGGAGGTAAGAAAATTTTGAAAAAAAAAAATCATTTTTTAAATAATTACAATAGCTAGATCTTTTAGATCATATTAAGTTCTAGATAATCACCATATGAATCTGGTAACCATCTCAAACAATGCTTAGAGGTCCTCGTAGTTATGTTTTATAATATGAAAATAGGAGTTTTGGTTTATGGTTTGTATAATTTGTGTGTTGTAGCACGGGTTTGTGTACCGTGAGCACGGAAACACTCCCGGATACTACGATGGACGATACTGGACAATGTGGAAGCTACCCTTGTTCGGATGCACAGACTCAGCACAAGTGTTGAAGGAAGTGCAAGAGTGCAAGAAGGAGTACCCCAACGCCTTCATCAGGATCATCGGATTCGACAACACCCGTCAAGTCCAGTGCATCAGTTTCATCGCCTACAAGCCACCAAGCTTCACCGGTGCTTAATTTCACAGCTTCCTTTGCTTTGTGTAAACATCAAAAACTTTATCCTTCCCCCCACCTTTGATTTTACCATCTGTTTTTTTTTAATATATAATCTTATCTTTTGTTTTAATTTCCGGATTTAACATTTGTTTTCCGGTTTGCGAGACATATTCTATCGGATTCTCAAAACTTCTGATGAAATAAATATGTTATGTTCTATAAAAATCTTTGATTTTGAATTTTGCATGAGGATAAAACAAATGACAATGCGGCTCAAGACAATATAAAATTTACAAAGTTGAAGAACCGAAAACAAAGTTCTTCAAAAAGATATTTTAATATTAAAGCAATTATTTGGAAAAATTAGATTCACACTAAAACATTTTGTCACATGATTAGTAAAGCTTGAGATGATGTAGATGCATTTTCCGAACAATATCTTGAAGTAAAAAATGGCCCCACTGGAAATCTGTGATGGAAACATTCGTGGACGTGCTGCCTTCTTTAGGATATGCTTTGCAGATAAGAGTCTCGAATATTCCTTTTTTATTTTTATCTAACCAATGTATATTCAAGGATCTTTCTTGTGTATCATAAACATTTCCCAATCTTTTTGACTTGCGCACAAATTCACATAAAAGATATTGTTGGAACTATATTGTGTAAAACTGTAACTCTTTTTGTGTTGTTTTACTAGTATGCTAAAAAAAAAAAAAAAATTATTAATAAATATGGTATGAAAAATCTTTTAAAAAAGAAAAACAAAATGATAGATTTTTACCATATAGTTCTAATGAATACATGGAAATGCGCATATACCACCACCCAAAGATTGAGATAGAAAAGACCCAAGTTTTTTTTCTTTTGTTGAATTAAAAAAATGGGTGGGAGTGAGTCGAGTGACCAAACAATACCAAAGTGGGGTGGGTCAAAAAGGCCCGTTAATTGACAGAAATTATCACAGCAAATAGCCCACCCAAGCTACCTTCTATTTTTCGAACAATGATTATTAGCCACATGTCTATCTATCTTTTTTTGTTCTTTTTGTGCAAGATTTTCCCCAAAAAAAAAAGATTTATTTCCCCTGATGCAAATCTCAAGGTCATTAAAAATAATAAAGAATAGAATAAATCCTATATATAATAGGAAAAGGGGGCTCTTTCAAGCCGCCACATCAGCCCCCTTTGATTGGCCAATTTAAGGCAAAAATTTACACATCATCATTTAAAGTTAAATAAATATATATATTTAATGCATGATTATTTAATTTAAATATAATTAGTTAAAATTATGTAAACATAAATTCTAAGTTTGAATTTAATTTAGAATTTTATAATATATAAATTTTATAAATTTTAAATACATCTTCCATATTTTATGCATTATATAAACAAAAATAAATAAATCTCAATAAAATTAATTTTATAAGACTAAAAGTAAAGATAACATTATTAAAAAGTTTACAGTAATTGAAAACTATAAACAAAGAACAATAAAACAAAAAAATATGAATGATAAGAATAATAATTATTACGAATAGAAAAAAATATATTATAAAAATAAGATACAATGATCATAAAAAACAATTTAAGGCAAAAATTTCCACATCATCATTTTAAGTTATATAAATATATATTTAATGAATGATTATTTAATTTAAATATAATTAGTTAAAATTATGTAAACATAAATTTTAAGTTTGAATTTAATTTATAATTTTATAATATATAAATATTATAAATTTTAAATACATCTTCCATATTTTATGCATTATATAAACAAAAATAAATAAATCTCAATAAAATTAATTTTATAAGAGTAAAAGTAAAGATAACATTATTAAAAAGTTTACAATAATTGAAAACTATAAACAAAGAACCATAAAACAAAAACAAATATGAATGATAAGAATAATAATTATTACGAATAGAAAAAATATATTATAAAAATGAGATACATTGATCATAAAAATATACAAAATATAAGAACATAAAATAATAAAATAAAATCAATGAAATATATATAAAAATTAAAGAAATCTAAAATGATAAAAATATTAAAATATAGAAACAATTATCATTAAGAATAGAAATAAAAAATTTCAAAATGAAATAAAATGATAATAAAACAAGAAATTATATAGAATATAAGAACATAGAAAAAATAAAAATGTATAAATAACAAGTATGTATATTAAATAGTTTTTAAGAAGGAAATATTTTTTTTTAAAAAGCTCATTAAAATGGATAATTAAAAATATTTATTTATAAAATAAATTAAATTAATAATCGTATGTTAGCGCATATTCTCTTCTAAAATTATTATAAGATATAAAAAGAAAAAAATACAAATTTGTAAATTAAAAACATATAAAAATATTGATACTCAAAACAAATATTAAAATATATTAAATATCAATAAATTCAAGTAAAACCGCGCATTTGCGCGGGTTCTCTCCTAGTATAATATAAAAGTAAAACCGAACTAATGGTGGAAACACCAACTTTTGTCAACAACCACTGCTGAGTAGAAGTAGCACTGTCACTCTTGTCTTGTTGTGTCTTGAAACTAGACCTGTATATTGTCCAGCCATATTCACTCGAAGTAAGCCGTTTTGAATGAATACCCTTTGAAATGCTAATATTGTTTTACCCATATTACCAACTCTTCTAAGAAAAAGAAATAGTTACTAAACTTTTTTAAAAAAAGAAGAAGAAGTGGGTGGATGAGCCAAAAAGCCACAAAAGTGACGAGTATAATTGTCGACACTGAGGGATGGAAGAAAGAGTGACGGAAAGGCTTTCTTCTCCCCCACTCCCCCTTTTTTTAATTCTTAAAAATTGTTTATTTTACATTTATATATAAATGCATAGAGTTCGTTGTTAAAGCTTAATGAAGTGCCAAATTCTGTCAGAAATTTTGAATAGAAGATGGCTTTTTCTCAGTCTCTGTCTTCTTCATCTCTCTCGGTATTTCCCTTCTCTTCCTTGCTCAATTTCTGTCAAATAGTTGAGAAAATATGTTTTTTTTTTATGTATGTACAGTTGTTTGATATTGTCCTGTTAGATCTATGTCGAGCTTACTTACTACTATTTCGAATCGTTCAGATCTTAATTTCTTATCCTTATAATCAAATCGGCCAATCAATGGGTCTCTTGACCTTAAAAGTTTCGCTTTGAGTTCACTTGCCCTGTCTTTGTCTGAAATTTCAAGATTTCCACAATTTTATATGTCGTTATCAAGTTTTTTTAGCTTTGATTCATTTTTTTTGTGATACAGATGATGATGATGATGAATCGCAACGTTGTAGCTAAGAGCTCGGTAACAGCAAGTCTTTCTCTCAGCAACAATAGCAAGTCTAGAGATTATTCTTCAAAGGTTCGATTCCATAATCGTTGGAGCTTCGTCGGAGGATCAAGAATCGCTCTTTGCCCCAGTGTTTCGACAATTTCGTTCAAGAAACGCTCAGGCGTACGAGCTTCATGTAGTGTCTCTTAACTGAAAACATTTGAAAGAAAGTTTTAAGCTTTGTCGAGATTCTAGCTCTTGTGATTTCAGGGTTAGCTACTTCTCAGATCGCAAGCAATGTATTTGCGGTTGGAACAACGGCGGTTCTTCCTTTTTACACTCTAATGGTTGTAGCTCCAAAAGCTGAAATTGTGAGTCTTTTGAACTTGTTGTACAGAGCTAAACAAGTTGGTCTAAATATGTTTCCTCTTCTTTTTGTGCAGACCAAGAAGTGTATGGAGAGTAGCATACCGTATATCATCTTAGGCGTATTATATGCGTATTTGTTATACCTTTCCTGGACACCTGATACGCTCAAATACATGTTTTCCAGTAAATACATGTTGCCAGAGGTTTCATTTCATCCGACACCATGAAAATGTATAACAATGTTTCATTATAGTTACTAAATGTTTTCATCTCTTTGGTTTTGGTCATCTGCAGTTGTCTGGTATAGCGAAAATGTTCTCAAGTGAAATGACTCTTGCTTCTGCTTGGATTCATCTTCTTGTTGTAGATCTTTTTGCAGCAAGGTATGTTCAGGTTTTGAATTTGTATCCGAAAATGTGTTCTTATAACGCTGTGTTTTGTGTTTTTATCTGCAGGCAAGTTTTTAATGATGGGCTAGAGAATAAGATCGAGACGAGGCACTCGGTTTCACTTTGCCTTCTCTTCTGTCCGGTTGGAATCGTTTCTCATTTCGTAACCAAAGCTTTAACCAACAATTCTACCTCAGGCACCAACAACCAGCACAAGTAAACCGGCTATCTTGGTCTCTCATCAATAAAGACTTTTGAATGAGATGGTTTGTTTTGCTTTTGCTTCGTAACTGGAACCCTTTTGTAACGCGATAAAGAAAGAAGATATCTAGCTAAGCTTCCTTTTAACCATAGTCTCTTTTTTGAGAAACGGTTAAAAGGGGTGCACTCTTTCTTAAGAAAACAACAATTAATGTTCAATATTTTGTGAGGCCACGATTGCTTCACTGCTTTTCCAGAATTTTGCTTTAGAGAGTTGTTGAAGAACATAAAGATCTGCGGTACAATGAATGAGACTGATACTCTATTAAACTTTCAAGGAATATACAAGACCATGCAAGGATAAGAATACATTAGACTTTCAAAAAAACATAAACCGGCAAAAAAAGAAGCAATCTCCAATAATTAAGTCCAAAAGAGGAGAAAACCGTTGGAAAATAAATTAAGTCTACAACCGTTGGAAAATAAATTTTCCCATAATAAAATTTTATAAAAGAGAACTAAACCTACAACTAAAATAAACATAAATATATGAAAACAAATCCTAATAATGGCAAACCAACTTGCAGATCTCGGCATCTACAAAGAACTTTGAGCGAGAAATTATCCACAGTCTATCAAACGATAACTTTAATTTTTTTAAACACAGTTGAGAGACGCTCTTCCAAAACTAAAGAACCAAGACTTCACAACCCGACAAGACAGAACCGATACTAGTTCCGCGAACTCTTTCGAATACGGTTGCAAGGCATTTTAATGTGCCCGAATAACATGTAGATAGAAACCCTAAATCAAATCCAAAACATACCAGAAATGGATAGAAACGAAGCCTAACCAATCGAAAACCACCGACAACAAGACGAAACCGGAAAGAACCCGACTAGAGAACGATCACAACAAACTCCATTACCAACCAACAACTATATATATATAAAACATGCGAAATAAAAATATATATGTCAGAACATCATAGGTTAAAATAAAATAATAAGTGGTTGTTTCTTCTTTCGTAGTCTAAGGCCCTTAGAGAACATTGTTTTTTTGGTTCCGGCGATTCTATAAAACCCATCACGGAGGTTAAGCTAAATGATTACACCGCAATAAGAGGGGGAAAAACATCGTTTCGTAATCATTATTTTACATATAAAATCGGTTACAATGGAGAGAAGTTACTGGAAAACAAAATAGCAACCCCTTGGACCCTTAATACGCAATGGACCGTTGGGGGATTAAAGAACATGGACAAAGATGGACTATGATCACGTCACCGCATTGATCCCTATGGTTATATATAAAATAACAAATCAGATATGTCTGTATCTAGACTTTGTCTACAGTGTTTGGAAGAATCTGCTACTGACTCCAGCTCTGTAAAGCTTCATCACATCACTTTCTCCTGTTACGTGAATCTCGTTATGAGCCGGAACAAACAAAACATCTCCTATGTTAACCAACAACTGAGATGAACCGGTTTGCAATTTCCCTTTTCCTTCTATAACCAGATAAACTGAAGGCCCGGGGATGGCCGGGAAAACCGTTGATTTCCCTCTAGGAAGATCACAATGGTCCACTTCAAACTCATCAAATGGAGGAAGATATCTTGTAATGTATGGAGTCAGAGGAAATCCTTTCAAAATCTCCTGGTAGCCCTGAAACAATTCCGGTACAGTTAATCAATAACCAAACATAGAAACAATCAGTTTTGGTTAGGCATGTTTCACTGGTAAGACCCAAAATGCACATGACTAATTCATGCTGTTTACCAACTAAACCAAACCGTTGACGTGTAAAGAAAGTTACCAGTTTATAGGTAAGCATAGAGCAGAGCGTTTGAACATCGCGGTGTTTGGGAGTGAGACCAGCTCTAACAACGTTGTCTGAAGCCGCCATACACTCTACACAATCGCCGGAGATGTAAGCGTGTGGCTCGTTTGCGTCCAAATACAAAGCCTCTCCAGGATTAAGCTTAATGTAGTTAAAGAAGAATGCTGAGATCACGCCTATGTCACCAGGATACTGTTTCTCGAGTTCCAAAACTAACTTCTCCTTCTCTGATAGCTCACCATGTTTTGTCTCTGAGGTTAAACGAATCTTCATCTGAGATACGACTTGCTTCGTCTCATTGTTACTTGCACCCATTAGCTGTGTGAAGATCAAACGGACAACGGTTTTAATACTCTCGTGACCGTCTTTTTCGCTGACGGTGAAGATTTGATCTGCAGCTTCACTTCCGACAAGCTCTGTGATCTCTGGTACATTGGCGACCACTTCCTTCAGCTCCTGAGTCGATACAATGACGGGACAGAACCGGTTTATTTTTATTTTTAGGATAAAAGAACCGAACTAATGACTAAATAGCGGACAGAGCCGATTGTTAAACCACACAATCCAAGCAAGACATTGGTACGCCACGGTTTCCTTAATTCGAGTAATCATCTTCTTCATACAACATTTCTGATCTAAATGACTAAATTCAAGCTTAAACCGATTGCAATTTCCTATGGTATGCGGAACAATTAGATGATCTAAACCAGAAATCTGAAATGTTTACCTTAAGAGATACGAAACCACAAAGAGCTTGAAAAGGAGTAATTGCGAGAGCAATCTCAGGCTTATGGTTAGCATCTCTGTAAATAAGAGGATATTCTCTATGCAATTCCTCTGCCAAGGCCTTATTTGGATGTGCTTGAATCGACAACGCTTTCGTTACTGACAAAACCTATTTAGTTTTCACTTCTCATTAGTATTCAAATCTCTATGTTTTTAACTTCACACCAAAAAAAATATAGTTTCTAAATAAGAAAAACAGAGTCAAAATGTAAGATCCTCAAAACACAGAGGGAAAAAGATTCCTGATTAGAATCTTAAAATCAGATAAATACTTTCGATTCCCGAATAATTAGTTTATTATTTATGTAACAAAACCCGGGGGGGGGGGGGGGGGGGGGGGGGGAATCGACCATAAGCAGAACTCGAAAATAAATGTTTGAAATTGAATATATATACCTTGAATATGAAAGGAAGATCACATCCCCACTTGTTCACGACTCTTGACCCGAGTAAATCGGGATTATCCGAAACCCACGATTTCAACGTAACCATGCATTCGCCCCCATCATGACCCGACCCGAGTTCTTTTTCCTTCACGACGTGACTCGGTCCTGACTCGTGCGTACCAATCCACAACTCAGCGTGAGGAACCACCGGGTCGACTGGGTGCCCTGAATTCGCCTCGTGGAGTCTTGCAACTAGTGAGTCCGGCCCGAGTTTGCCCCACTCGTAGTTCTTCACGGCGCATGTCAACCGTTGGATCCCTTCTACAACGGTTAACTTGGCGGGATCATGACCGTTCGTTTGGATTGCGTCTGAACCCATTTTGGTCTTATGTTTTCTCGCTGAATTCTGTCTGTGTATATATATATATGATATATATAATTATTCCTTGTTAGAGGGTTAAAACTCAAATCATATTATATGGAAAGAATATTATACGTTCAGAAGCAATGAAGAAAGTATGTTATATAGTTTCTTTATTCTTGTGTAGATATAAAGATACGCATTTACTTTTGTAAATGTTTAGAAACAACGCTCACGGAATTACTTAAAAATTATGAAACGTACTTACTTGTCAACAAGAAGAAAAAGCTTTCGTTTTCTTGAGCCTATCTATTCGTAGAAGACGACGTGGAAGAGAAATCTGAATATAGAGGTAAAGACTATTTTTGGAAGATAAGTTGATAACTGTTTTACCTTTATAAATTAATAAAATTTTCTGATCATAAATGAAGTTTTCAATCGGTTAATTTTCTGATATATAAATATTTTGTTAAATTAATGATTATTATGATCCCAATATTACTAATCTATAAATATATTATTTTATTCTAAAGAAATCGAATGTTCTACATCAAATTGTATAATTTGAGAAATGAAAAGATAAGAAAGAGGATAAAAAGACAAATGTGATTGTTATTGCTAAGTTATCATTTGGTGGGCCGAGGATAACTTTGATAACCCGTGTTCAAAGTTATTTACATGAGTCAAGATTTGCAAGTATGGGTATTATTGCTAAATTTTGATTATTTCTGATCTATGTTTGTTTTAATTGTAGGTTTTAGTTCTTCGTTTTTGGGATTATTTTCCAAGGTTTCTTCGTGAATTCTGCCGGCTTAACTCCCTTCTTTTGGGCCTAATTTTCGGAGATGGTTCTTTATATGTTGACTTTTGTATTTCACCGATGTATTCACCGATGTATTTCACCAGGTTTAATCAAAGTATAACTTTAGACGGAAAAAGGCTAAAAAGACAAGTTTCAGATTTGCACAAGTCAAAATATGTTAAAAATGGGTTCTTAAACTTGCCATAGTGGCAGAGGGAGTCACGAGAGTGGAGGAAGAGATCCGAAGGGATTTCGGTTTAAAATAATTTCTCTAACTTCTTTCTAGGAGTTTTATAAACATTTTCCCGTTTCCGGCCGTCGGTCATGCCAGCGGTCGGGTTACTTTTGTTTGGTTTTGTAATATATCCTTATAGTGTGGCAATAAATTCAGACCTTGTATCGGATCTTCTCTACCGGTTTTCATGCCAGATTTTCCTAGTTCTTTTGGTTTGTGTGGAATAAGTTTCGATTATATATCGGATTTTGTTTCTCGGCTTTTTTCGGAGTCAATCGTCTTTGACAATTTGGTTTCCGGTGTTTAACCGAATTTTGCTCATCTTCCTCCAGCTGTTTTACTTGACATCTCGGCATACATCTCTGTGATTTTTGTGTGTGTGTTTCCGTAGGTTGATTTCATCTTGCAAGACGGAGTAATTTCTTCATCAAGATGTCCAAGAAGCTAACTCCAACGGATCTAGGATGGTCCAAGATGGAGCTTTCATTTGTGGAGAGCAATCGAGATGATGAATCGATGGTTCCAACGCTTTCTCTTTAGCGGCGGCATCGAAATTCCCTCGGATTGCAACGGAAGCAGCTGGATCGAAAGTCCGGTGATGTTCCATTCCGAAGACCAAGGGTATTGTCTGCAACAATCGTGGATTTTTCGGCTACATTGTGCCACCATCTCCCCATCTCACTTGTCATGGCTTAAATACGTGGCCTTTTTTAAGCTTGCATATCAATAGATGGGGATCCAAGTTTGAGCCTCATTTTTATGAAAGTGTAAATGATGTAGTTTTGCTTTTTGTGGGAACATCACCTTGTAAGTCTTTTTGTATTTAATTAATGAAAGTTTGGTTGACAAAACAAAACTTGCCATGGTTTTTTTTTTCCTTAGATTATATATTAACTAGGAGCTTGAAATATAACTGAGCCGAATACACCGAAAGCTAAACCCGAAGGAATACACTCCTTTCACGAAATTGAACCCATGAAAGGGCAGATTATGCAAACTAAAATGACAAAGCAGAGATAATAACCAATTGAAAACCTAAAACTAAAGCTTTGACGTATGCCACATACAATCTTCTTTTGGAAATCCTTTGAGAGAGACCAATCGAGGAAGCCAAATTGGACAAACCACCGAATAACAAACCTCCTATAGCGGAATGAGCCAAACAAATTCAAAGGTACTAAACTTCATAATCCGGCAAGACTTTCTTCCGGATGCGGCGCCGTCCAATGAAAGAGACTGTCAAACGCCTAGATAGAAGCCATACCAAAATGCCAGATCTCGATCAGACCTGTTGAGAAGACAAGGAGCGAACACGAACCACTCCGGATTCCACTACTCTCAAAAGACAAAGAACAGTAAAAGACCGAACCAGAGAAGAACCAAAGCAATCTCACCAAGAGGAACCTACAAACTCACAAAAACCTCCATGATCACGTCGATTTAACCATATGCGAAAAAAGGAGACAAAAGTCCAAAAAAGGACGAGAAAGACAACACTGAAACAGAGAGAATCAGCCTGATTGGAAAAAATTCATCTCAAAGAAACAAACTCAGCAACCATGAGTAGTCCGGGGAACCGTCAACCATTCATACGGTAAGAAGAGAAGATCTGGTACAGGAAACAAGGATTGAGAAAAACAAAGATTGTAATAGGCAAGCTGCTCTTATGCTTGAAAAAATACAGTACCTCCATCCTCCCCGAAACCCAGAACCTGACCAAACCTCAGTCTTCAGATCTCTAGGCAAAGACATGGAGGATCTGGATTGCTAGAGGGGCACTACAAGAAAACAGGGTTTTAGCGACTACGTAAGTAGTCCCTAATTATATTTAGCGACTAATTAACGACTAAAGTAGTTAGTCGCTAATTTTATTAGTCGCTATATTAATCCCTAATTAGCGACTATATATATTTTGTTAATATTAGTCGCTAATTAGTCGCTAAAAATAGCGACTCAGTAGCGACTAATTTGCGACTGATATTTTGTTAATTTAGCGACTGATTAGGGACTAATAATAATAAAAAATTGATATATATTAATTAGATATTAATTAATATACTAATTATATGCTAATCCATAAACAAAATTTATATTAAATATTAATTAATATACTAATTATATGCTAATATACAAATAAAATTAATTAAACAAAATTTATATTAAAGATATTATGTTTACAATTAATACAATTCATCTGAAATTGATTTCAAACTGAACTTAGAAAAAATACATTACCTCCATCCTCCCCGAAACC
>CM058232.1:76704302-76789794 GCA_030180135.1 Orychophragmus violaceus
CATACTTTGTATAAGAACAAAAGGAACGATTTGACTGCTTGATTTGTGGTTTCACACACGAATTAGAATACCAAATGGAACAAAAAAGGTGAACAATCATATCCAACAATTAAAGATTCTCAACCCGAGATGTGAAATCGGGTAAAAGAATCCAAGAATACACCCTAAATCTATCATATATTGACATTAACAAGCATATATAAGAGGCAAATAATATCAGAATCCATGAGAGAACAAACCGTGACAGGCCTTTCAGGCAACTGAATGCAGAAGGAACAGTTCAAGTTTTCTCTGAGAGCGGCCGAAACTGTAAGCAACATCAAGCCCATCTCGTCAAAGCCTTGCACTGAAACAGTGGGAGCAGGACCCCATACATCAGATTGTATTCTTTCTAAAGGCCTAGAAGCTTGAAAAACAGAAGCAGAAAAAGGAAGTTTTGAAGATTTTCCTAAGCGACAAGCTTCACAAAGTGGTGTAGAAACCTTATTGACTGTGATAGCTCTTATTGAAGATAGATGTTGGATGATTTTCTGATGAGGATGACCCAATCTTTGATGCCAGATTTCCTCAGAAGCAACTTGTTATCTTGAAGAGTAGTGCACCATAAACTGAGAGTCCTCAAGCTTATACAATCCCTTACTTTTGATTCCCTGACTGAGGATTTGTTTTGTGGCCTTGTCCTTAACATACACATTAGTAGCATCAAAAGTGAACTCACATGGATAGTCATCTGTGAGCTTAGATACTGATAATAGAGACTTTGTGATATTAGGACAGATTAACACATCATGAAGGGGCAGAGTACCTGATATAGCTGGTAAAGCGATGGATCCTATGTGAGTGATTGGCAGAAAGTCACCATTCCCTGTTAGTATCATATCATCAACATAGAGTAATAAGAGAAGTATGCTCTTGTTGTGATGATAGATAAAGAGAGATGGATCCCTTTTGTTGCAGAGAAAACCAAACTCTATGAGATAGGAACTGAATTTATCGAACCAAGCTCGTGGAGCTTGTTTTAACCCGTATATTGCTTTGTGCAGCTTGCAGACATACTCAGGGTGTTCAACATCTTCAAAACCTGGAGGTTGCTGCATATATACAGTCTCATTAAGATCTCCATGTAAGAATGCATGTTTAACATCTAGTTGCTTAATTGGCCATCTCTCTATGACTGCTAGATGAAGCACCATTCTAACAGTGGCTGTCCTTATCACTGGACTGTAGGTCTCCAGAAAATCCACCCCTTCTTCTTGTTCAAACCCCTTAGCCACAAGTCTAGCTCGGAGTTTATCTAATGTCCCATCAGCCTTCAGCTTTGTTTTGAAGATCCATCTGCATCCAAGGAGATTTAGATTGTCTGATGGAGGAATTAGAGACCATGTTCATATCTCGTGACATGTGTTGATCTCCTCTTCCATTGCTGCTTTCCAACCTGAGTGAGATAAAGCTTCAGTGACAGACCGTGGCTCTTTGATAATACCTTTTATAGTGTGCATTATATATCTGGGATTAGGCTTCACTATCCCATCTTTTCTTCTTGTAACCATAGTGTGTTCATTCCTTTGAACATTCACTGTTCTTGTTGTTGTTGCAGTCCTTACAGGAGATGCAGTGTTAACTGCAGAGGACTGATTCATTGTTCTTGTTGTGGTTGCAGTCCGACCAGGAGATGCAGTGTTAACTGCAGAGGACTGTTCAGTTGTATGGGAAATAACCTCTTCCGTAGTTGTAACCGGCAAGAGTTCAGTTTCTGTTTGGTGCTCAGCCTCGTCAGAAAGTACAGGAAGAGTTTTCCTAACCTGCACTGGTTCCTCATGACTAGTTACTGTCTCAGATTCTTGTTTTGCAGTCCCATCATCATATTCCAGATGCCACGCTTTAAGAAGTTTAGTGGTTGCAGCAGGAACAAATCTTATGTAAACATCAGAGAATGGGAATCTGCCTTCTTCAAACAGAACATGCCTGCTCAGGTAGACCCTACCGGATGGAGGATGTAGACATCTATAGCCTTTACATTGTTCAGAATATCCCAAAAACACACACTGCAGCGACTTTGGATCAAATTTGTTCTCTGCATACGGTTTCAAGTAAGGATAGCAACTGCATCCGAAAACCCGCAAGGAAGTGTAAACAGGAGCTTTACCATGTAATACCTCAAACGGACTGAGATGCTTGGCATGAACTGAAGTAGGCAGCAAATTAATCAAGAAGTTATCAGTGATGAACGCATCAACCCAGAGATTTGAGGGAAGCTGAGCTTGAAACAGCATGGAGAGACCAAGCTCAGTAATGTGGCGATGCTTCCTTTCAGCTCTGCCATTTTGCTCAGGTGTGTGAGGACAAGTAGTATAATGTTGAATCCCATTTTCTTTGAAGTGAGCTTTAAAGTGTTGGTTCACAAACTCTCCTCCACCTTCACTCTGAAACACCACTATCTTTGTTTTGAACAGATTTTCAGCTTGTTTTTGAAAGGCCTTAAAGGTTGGAAACACTTCTGATTTCATTTTGAGTGGATAAATCCAACTGAACTTGGAGAAATGATCAATGAATACAACATAATATCTGTAGCTAGATGTCAACCCAAATATATCAACAGTTTGGTGGATTCCCGATATGTTTGGTTTGAAGACTAGAACGACGTTCTGGCCCAGATTAAAGGTATTTAAAGGTATGTATGGGTTGTTTAACAAGCTTGGATAAGATGCTAGAAGATGGTTGCAAAGATCTGAGATTTCAATGACGTTTCTGTTCTGTGCACACAAGCTGCTCGATGAAATGCCAAACAAACTTGGCTCTGTTGCTTGCTTCACCCGATGCCAAGTTTGCGGGGGAGTATTGAAGCCCAAAGAGAAGCCCATCTTCATGATCCATTAGAAGTTCTATTAGCCATGTAACTAGGGTTTCAGATTCATATAAATATGATGTAATCTTCTTTAATGTTGAGTATCTTGGCTGCGTGTATAGCAGCCACCTCCTTTATCCTTTTACATGAATCAATCGACATATTTCTCTTGAAGACAAAGCTACAGTTTTCATCCTTTCTTTATTTCTTGCTAAATAAAGCTCAATGAGCTATTTTATTTATGTCTAAATAAAGCTCACCTGAGCAGAATCTTCTTAGTTTAAGATTGTTATCATGGTATCAGAGCTCAGTCGGTTTCTATGGCTTTAGTGGGTTTGTGCTTCACCAGCTTCAAAGGCGTTATCTTCTGATTCAGCTCAGTTTTCTTCTGCTCTTTTCTTACTTCTGCTCACCTTGTCAACACCTCACGGCTTCCATCTCCAAGAATAGTTACAGCTGCGTTGATCCAAATAAATCACCCAGATTCAAAGGATCCTCAACAAGATTGATATGAAGAAGAGGATGGCATCCATCTGACAGAAGATTCAGAGATGTCCAACCCAAATATATCAACAGTTTTGGTGGATTCATGATCGGTTTGGTTTGAAAAAGGAGCAACGTTCTGGCCCAGATTAAAGAGACTTCTGGGTTATTTAAACAGGTTAGGATAAAATGCTAGAGGATTGTTGTAAGGTTAAGTGATTTCAATGGCGTTTTGCTTTGTGCACACAAGCTGCTCGACAAAATACCTCATTGGTTTGGAACAAACTCAATGTGGAAGAGTCTCCCACCTTGAGTTTGCAGGGGGGTGTAAGCAACATCAAGCCCATCTCGTCAAAGCCTTGCAGCAAAACACAGAAGCCCATTAATGAAGAACAAAGCCTCAGTCAAACTCTGCAACAACTATGGTCAAAAGCAGAGAAGTGTACGGGTTCAAGCTATGGACAAGATACAGGCCAAGAACATATTCACCAGCCGGAGGATAAGATTAATGAGCTGTCAATCTTATCATAATCATTCTAGAACCATCTGTTTAGCTCTATATATGATCAGTCTTGTAAAACGTTTATCATCATCTTGGCTGCCATTGTTGCAGCCTCTCTCTTCTTAATCATTTATGAATCTATAAACTTTACTGTTCTTGAAGACAATCTTACAAGCTTTTCACGTTTATGTTCTGTTCTTCAATAAAGCTCTCATGAGCTATTCTCGTCTTCTTCCCCATCGGCGACTTTACCGCTCAGTAACTCTTGCCTCTTCTTAGCCTTATCGCAAGGAAGTTGTGCCATTTTTATGAACATAGGCCGAAGATTGGAAAGAAAGATGTGTTTCCGAGATTCAAGGTTGGAGAGAGAAATGTTTGATTGAGAGAGAGTGGAGTGGAGGGAAATTAAAGATAGGGTACAAAAAGTACAATGACGGGTTTTAAAATAATTTGAAATTTAAAGAAACACGATAAACCAAAAATGAAAAATACTAAAACGGAATGCAAAATATCTTGTAACTCAGACCAAAATTGGGACGAATGGTGAAAAGTTGGAAATTTTTCGTTTTAAAACTAATTTTGATCTTTTTAATAAATCGTCGACTTTTATGCTTATTTTAATTTAAATATCCTCAAATAAATCCCTGTATAATTATAAAGGAAACTATTTATTTGCTGTAAACATAGCTCATTAATGTTAGAAGTTGGTGAGATTAGATCAAGCTTGAACCACGTATATGACATATCCATCCTTCTATATCCACTTCTTTTGTCTTATTGAACCTTTAGTTACACATCCGGTTAGTAAAAAAACATCATATCTAATTATACGTTATAGAAACTACATAATAATAATAAGGGAAGCGGTGCCCCCCCAACCCAGCGAAAACAAAGGCGACACTTTCAGCAACACATCGCCGATCACTCTCCGGTGGCCGGTGCTCATCGACGGTGCCGAGGAGTGGTCGGGTCTTCAGCTGTCACTTTGCGGCAGGTTTGCATCCTTTCCAACCCGTTCTCTCTCGGCTGTCGTCTTCGACTTCTTCGTCGGAGGTTGGTGGTGACGTATGGCGTTTCACCGATTTGAAACCGGATCCCTTCGGTGGTGCCGCTGGTGGCTGGTCGTGACGCGGCGTGTGTTCGTGGTCAGTCTCCGGTGTTCGATCTTCGGCTAGGGTTTGGTTTCGTTTTTCACCGGTTCACGCTCTGAATGGGTTGATCTGCAAATCCTTTTTAGGTGCGTTTTTTAGTTGAGTTTTAGTTGGGTTTTGATGCTCGGTCTAATCTTCAACGGTTATAGGATGAGTTTCAGTTTGTTTATCCTTTGTGTGATCGTGCTCGGGCTTATCCTCCGGTCGATTGGGGCTGGGTTTGTGATTAGTAGTTGCCTCTTGCTCTAGGTCCGCGGGTTGGCTTTTTGGGTATTGGAAGTTTGGTCTTGGTCATAGTTTTAAGGCTTTGGGATTGATTCGATTAGTTTTTCTCTTTATTCGCTGAATCAGAATCTTACTGTTAGTCTCCTTTGTGCCGCTTTAGTTTAGTTGAATAATAGTCTTTTCCTCTAGTCGTTTCGTTTATCGGTTCTAGTAAGGCTAACCTCATGTGGGGACGCATAGATCTCGGTTTAGACTTAGCAGGATTATGATTAGGTGTGGAGGAGTTTGATTCGCGTTTCGTCTCTTATTTGTCTTCTAGTCGGATCTTTTGGTTTAGTTTTGCGGTTTGCCGTAGCCTGTAGGTTTCTCCGCTTGTCGGGGTCTCCTGTCTATGTGTCTAAGGGGTTGTAGTTTCCGCATCTGTTTCTCTTTTCCTCCCTTCCTTTCCCTAGAGAGTTTTATCTGCCGGTTTCGGTTCAAGATGGTTTGGTTGCCCGTTGTTGGGTTTTGTTGCCCGTGTGTGGGCTCTTGACTGCGGAAAGAGTGTGTTCCTTGCCGCCTTAGTTGGTTTACAGATAGTTTCTCAGTTTGTACTCAGTGGTCAGTACTTTTACTGATATATATAATACCATATGACAAAAAAAAAAGAAACTACATAATAAAAATTCAGAAAATTGCATAGTTAAATGAAAAGGTTGTAGAAAAAATATATATCACAAATTCAGCAGTTAGCAATGCCTATGATGCCCAAAGCAACTGAGATTTTGAACAAGCTTAAAAGAGGAAATAGTTCCGGGAGAGAGGGACTGAATTGGCTGGCTCACACGTAAGTACCTCACCGTTTGCTGTGACAACATACGTCTCTGGGTCCACGGTGATGTTCGGAAGCGCATCATTCAGCTTCATGTCCAGTTTTGTTAGCTGCCTCACGTTGGATACCGCTACAACCCTCTTCTTCAGTCCATATACTTCTTTCACCCCGTTTCTCAAGGCAGCCTGAGTTAGTTAAACAATAAGTGTTAACTCAATCCAAAAATCAATACGGAAGATATCCTGTGGTAAGAACTCCCTGCCTTGCTGACAAATGCAACAGAGTTTTCACTTCCGGCTTTTCCAAATGCTCCAAACATAGGTCTTGATATGACCTAGCGTTAGAAAATCAAAGCATATTTTTAATCGATCACATTACGTGTGGTTCTCTTTGATGATAACATGTCCAGAAAATAGTAGTCAGTGATGATTACAGGCTCAGGAGTGGGTATGCTAGCATTTGCATCGCCCATATTAGCCCATGCTATATTTCCACCTTTAATAATCATTTCTGGTTTTGCTCCGAAGAAAGCCGGCTTCCACAAAACCAGATCAGCCAGTTTCCTCTCCTGCAGAGCAGTGCATTTTTTTCAATTTGTGTAAACAAATAGGTAAAGTAGCTACAGGGCATTTCCACTATTAAAGACATACTAGGTTTTTACATTAGTCACCAAATCATATAGCCCTCTCATTACAGACTTGCAACGGTAAAAGAAAGCTGTATAGCAAGATATGAGATGATCATACCTCAACCGAGCCAATTAAGTCAGAAAAGCCATTGGCTATAGCTGGGTTTATAGTGTACTTTGCAATGTATCTCTTTATCCTCTCGTTATCATCATCAGCTGTGTTAGGACCAGTCACACCCCTCTGTGCCTTCATCTTGTCAGCAGTCTGCCAAGTTCTACTTATTACCTGCACACAAAAATGCGTAGCACAAATTTCTAATGCAACGAGTGGGAGCATACAAGAGAAAATGCCACAGAGTAAGCAATCTCTGCAGAGAGGATATAGACAATACGACCACAATACTCATTCACTCTTCAACAATTCGAATACTATGAAACATTGAGTAAAGAACTATCCCATAATCAATTTCTGAATAAGTTTGCAAGTTTTCAGCTAAATAGAATCTAGCAAAGGGTAAAATAGCTACTACGTATGAGAACCTAGAATCTCAAGTATTGATTTCACAAAATGTTTATGGTTTAAGAGATGAACCTCTCCAATGCGACCCATTGCTTGTGAGTCAGAGGAGATAATGCTGATTGCTCCCATATCATGTAATATGTCCTCTGCTGCTATTGTTTCAGCTCTAATCCTTGATTCAGCAAAAGCTACATCTTCTGGGATATTCTTGTCCAGGTGATGGCACACCATCTGCTTGTGTTTGCATGTGAGGTTATTATCAAGACAAAATGTAAGTAATTCACCATCAGTCGTATACTCCCATTAAATTCTCATACCAACATGTCAAGATGTTCATCTATGGTATTTTTCGTATACGGCCGTGTTGGGTTGGTTGATGACGGGAGTACATTTTTTACACCACAAACTCTGATGATATCAGGCGCATGTCCACCACCAGCACCTTCGCTGTCCATAAGGATACAACAAACAAAAATAGCACTTCAATATTGGCTTCAAATATAGGCAGTGGCCTTTAATTTGATATTGTTGTGACATATTTAGTTACATCAACCAATTACACATCAGAACAAAATTAAGGAGCAAGCATCTGAAAGGTGCATGAAGGAGTGAAATGCTGATGAACCTGTGGTATGTATGTATTGTTCTCCCTCGAAATGCATCGATTGTGTGCTCCACAAAACCCGATTCATTTAAGGTATCAGTATGAATGTTCACCTGTCAAATCCAAACAGTTGAGTACATTTGGGAAATTGCTAATTTTGTTTCTTAAAAGTAGGAAGTCAGGGAGAAGGAAATACTTGGATATCATATTCTTCTGCAACTGTTAAACAATTATCTATAGCAGCAGGGGTAGTTCCCCAGTCCTCGTGGAGCTTCAACCCCATTGCTCCAGCCTCCAGTATGTGACGAAGCTCTAACGGTTTAGATGTATTTCCCTAACAACAATACATTTGCCAATCGTAAGAGTTCTATTCAGCTATTGGTGCATCCATCTGAAGAAGTGCAAGAAGATGATTACATGGATAACAAGCATATCACTAGCAAAAAGAAACATATCCCACCTTCCCTGTGAACCCAAAGTTTAATGGCAGGCTATCCGTGGACTGCAGCATTAACTTCATATCGAACGGAGAAGGGGTGCAGGTAGTTGCACGTGTACCATAAGCAGGCCCTGTCCCTCCTCCAACCATAGTTGTAATCCCTGCAGATAATTATGAATAGTGAGCAAAATCAGTGACCAAGACAGTTGCAACTTGCAAACTTAATGCTTTCTCCCCATACATGACTATAGTTGATCTAGAAAACAGAAAATATGCGTAATTCACAATTTATAATCTGTTTTAAGGTGAATATATGCAGTCACGCTACTCTGCTCACCGCTTGACACTGCTTCATATACCAACTGAGGACATATGAAATGCACATGACAATCTATAGCTCCTGCTGTTACAATCATCTCTTCTCCAGCAATAACCTCAGTCTTAGCCTAAGAACATAAACAAGACGAGATAAGAAGCCCACATTGACATTTACAGTGTTTATACAGTGAATTAAATTACCCCAATAAGCATATTGCTCTGCACACCATGCATGGTATCTGGATTGCCTGCTTTCCCAAGACCGACAATATGACCATTTTTAATGCCAATATCTGCCTTAAAAATTCCTGAGTAATCAATTATCACACAATTGGTAATGACAGTATCCAAAGAAAGAGCTTCAGGTTGCTCTATTCCTTGACCCATGCCTTCTCTTAGAACTTTTCCACCTCCAAATACGCACTCATCGCCATAAACCGTGTAATCTTTTTCGATTCTTGCATATAAGTTGGTGTCACCTAGCCGAAGCTTGTCGCCAGTGGTAGGACCATACATATTTGCATACTTTTCACGTGAAAGTGTAGTCGTAAATTTAGGATCTTCCCCTGAGATCCCCTCACTGCAAAGAAACCAATTAAAACTTGATTTTGTTGAATATAGCAAGTGAGGAACACAAATAATGAAAAATAACTAGGAGTTAAACCTAGCATCGCCTTCTTCTAGGTGCCTAAAGCCTCTCCTCTCCATGGTTTCCATCACAACTGTCCAATTGACATCATCAACCAGACCATCAACAATTCCATTTCCTCCCCTTATCACTTTATTTCCACCAATATTCACAAGTACAACGCTTTTCCTTTCTCCTGGCTACGAAAAGCATAACAGTTTTCACTGGTGGGACTAAAATATGGTCATCCTTTAGCCAATCTGTCAAGTTAACGGAGTGGGTAGTCGCAACAAAAAGAATCTCTAAAGATGATGCCATTTCCTACCTTTTTCCAAAAACAGTTAATCATGGTTTCTCAGCATTTCAATTCCAGCATAAAAACCGTCTAGTCTAGATAGAAAACAGGCTAACGAGATTTCTAATTGAGATCAAATCAGTAAGGTATATGTGAAATGAAAAGCAAAGCAAGAGAAAGAGATATTCAGAAATCGAACCTCAAATCGTACAGCTGTTCCAGCTGGTATGTTTAGACGCATACCAAGAGCTTTATGTCTGTCAAACACCAACAATGGATTCACTTCAATGAAATGGTAGTGACTTCCAACCTGAAAAGAGAGACCGAAAAACTAAATATAAAGGATTTCGTGAAACCAATTAGAGTTGAAAACACACCTGTACTGGTCGGTCTCCAGTGTTGACGACTTTCAGGACTACAGCTTTCCTTCCATGATTTATTATTATACTCCCATCTCCATATTTTATATCTCCAGGAATTACTTCCTCTTGAGCTTCTGGAAATTTATCCAATGAAGGGACTACAAAAACGAGCCATAACCATATTATAATCTCTTCACATGAACAATAGAGTGACTTCCTCATGATGCCTCAGAAAGAAATATGTCACTTAAGTCTGCAAATGTCAAAACCGAACCTGGAAGGAAAGATCCATGCAAAGCTAATTCAAGGTTCCCGTTTTCACGAGAAATGGGTTCATGAACGGTGATTAACTTTGTACCATCAGGAAATGTCCCTTCGACCTACAACACCTTAACTAGTTACACGTCCTGAGAAAAGGCAAAAGCAAAGAACATAAAAGGCAAGCAATGAGAGTTAATGAAACCACCTGAACCGTATACAGAAGATGTACGACAGCAGGAAGAACCTGTCTCCTGTGACAGACAAGAAAAGCAATAGTACTGAGGTTATAAAACGAAACAAAATAACACAAGTGGATCATCATCAACTATAGATAGTTCACCTTCCTAATAGTTGTCTCCCAATTTCCATCAGCTCAGCCACGCTTTTCTCACCATCACGAACAAACTCAAGAATCTACACAACCGTGAGATATTAGCTTATAGAAACCAGTTTTTTGAGTGTATAATTAAAACTTCAGACTGTAACTCAATCTACTGAACACTATGAGAACAACAGCCTTGCAGGGATGAAAAAGGGTGATATAAGACAAACAAAAACAGGTCAAATCATGAGGCAGTAGTAAACATATCGTTGACTCACTCATCTATGTTTTGAAACTAGACTCTTCGAGGGGAGATGACGATTGAAGAATTGAATCAATTAAAATCTAAGAAGAGAGTACCTGAGTGGCAATGAGAGCAACAGCTTCAGTGTAATTGAGCCTAATACCACGAGCAAGACGCTTCTGAGCAAGGAAACCAGCTTGATGAAGACCTAATTTGTCGATCTCCCGCGGCAACAGCTTCATTTCCAAGCGGCGCCGGGGAACAGATCAACGAAACGGAGTAGAGATTAAATTGAAGTAGGAGGAGAAAGACTATCCGTGACTCGCAGTTTCCTAGTTTCGTGTGTCATAGATTTGGATTCCCCTCTTTTTGGGGGTTGCAAAGATTCCCTTTTTTAATAATGAGGAGGAGTGGTAGACTGGTAGTGATTGACAAAAAAAAAATCAAAAATGTTGTTGACATTTAATTTAGAGATTTACCGGTCATGCCAAATGTGGGCCATATTTCCACAAATATGGGCCAGACAAAAGGAAATTGTAATCATATATATAATTGGAGACATTTTTACTTTCCTCTAAAAGCGTCCACGTCAGCATCCTAAATAATCTTATGTGGCAATTTGTTTTTTTTTTAATTCCCTTCATAAAACTCATTTTCCTTCACATAACCGTTTCGGGCCAAAATTGTAGCCACATATACAAACCATAAAATAAAATGGCCTTTTACGACAAGCCCAATTTAAGTGTGTTGACGAGCCCAGCCCGTAATCTCCTCACTCTTCCTACGGCTGCAGCCCTAGCCGTCTCCAGAGATTTCAGGGTTCATTTGAATTTCAAGCGTCGGCCGTTCGATCCTTCCTTCCGGACTCATCAATCTGTCCCCCACATAAGAATGCCCTCTTTGATGACTCCCATTAAATCTGAAACCGATGAAGCCCCGATCTGAATCGTTTCGTCGTCCCACAAACGTCCTCTATAAATAACGACACCGCATTTACTGGTGCTCATCTCCACTTTTTGCAGGTTTCATATTTTTCGCTTGGATTAGTCATACCAAAGTTACGAGTATTAACGCTGAGGAAAGAAAGGGTGGTATTGATCGACTTGACAATAACTATATTTATCTTGCAGTATGTAAGAGCTGGGGCAGCCCCCATGCCTGAGGTGCTGCATCTACTGCTGGGACCTCCTCAGGTCAAATTCGTTCACCTGCCAACCTTGGTCCTATGGCTGGTCGTGGCAGTGGAGATTGGCGTCTAATGGGACTGCTGGGACTTTTTACTCTCCTCTCACGCATCCACGTCACCAAATTTTACTATGCAACGTGGCAAATATTTTAATATGGAAAAATGTCTCGCAAAAATCAAATACGTTACGGGAGAACTCTTTCGAAAACCTAGATTCCAGGATTGATCAATCTGCATCTCCTTAAAATTACCAAAGCAGCTCGATTTTTATGACGATTTATGTAGATCGTCTTCAATCTTACCCAGATTCAATCAGGGGTCTCTCAAAATTCGATATTTTTCCCTACTCCTTAAAATTACCAAAGCAGCTCGATTTTTATGACGATTTATGTAGATCGTCTTCAATCTTACCCAGATTCAATCAGGGGTCTCTCAAAATTCGATATTTTTCCCTACTGGATTAGGTGCTTAGAGCTGCCGGATCTTATGGAATGCAGCAAGTCTTTTGATTCGTAGCGACGATTCTCGGTTTGGGATTTGAAGACCTTCAGAGATTTGGAGACATGTGTGGCGCAATCACAACTTTTCCCCTGTGATCTACTACTCTATTTGATTCAACACAGACGTTCTGGTGGCTGAATATGTATGGACTTTTCATCTGTCTCTAGATTTTGTGTGGTCGAGCTTCACGCGTTGAGGTTTCGCTTGTGAAGTCGAATCAGCGAAGTATGAATTGAAACGTTAGGTTCTCTTTTACTTGTATTTACTTAATATCCATACATGATTTTGAGCAGAGCCGTGCCTAATGTGTATTGAAAAGGGCTTTCGCCCCAGGCCCCTTAAATATATAAACTTTTTGAGGCCTAAATTTATAAAATATAGTATCATGTTGGTTTTTAAGAGTGAATATGTTATTAATAGTTTTGAGTTCGATTTAGTTTGATTTCATGTTAGATAAATTTTCTTAATCCATGCGCCTTTTTCACTTTCTTATTAATTTTCTCTTTCTTAATCCACAATGTATATTATTCTTCTCTTTGGTTGGTACTTATCTTGGGAACAAGTAAGTCTCTTCCTCTATCAATGTTCACCTATTTTTCTTTATTCCTCTTAATAGTGACGACGAACATGTGTTAGTGCTTTTAAATTGTTAGCTTAACATTTTCTACTACTTTTGTGATTTGAATGTTTACACTATTAAAAGGACGACAAAAACATATTTTAATCTATATAATAGCTTTAAAGAAGAAAAATAAATATATTGATAATTGATATATTGTTTACTTTAAACATTAACTGCAGAAATTATGTTCCTGGTAACATAATTATGTGGACAAAAAAATATATAAAAAAATTTGATTCTGTGAAATCTCTCCAAATTTTGTCTTTACAAGTTTTTTTTTATAAAACTTGCAAATCTTATTAAATTTGTGAGAATTACTGAATTGGTGTCAAATCGGACTAGGTACTAATTTAATATTACATTTTAATTATTAATAAGGCTTATTTTTTTTAATTAGCCCTAGGCCTCTGTGAACCTTGGCACGGCACTGATTTTGAGCCAAGTTGTTGTGAGGTTTTTCAGGAGGTTAGAGAGGAAGATCTTGAGGAGTTTATCATACGGACATACTTGGATCCGTGGAAAGGCAGCAGTGCAGCTGGAACCGCTTCTTCCGTTTCCTCTGGTCGTGAAAGATGATGCCGTTACACCAGACCCTAAAAGGGAAGATGATATCTCTTATTGCTCACTTAGTGATTTAGAGGTTTGCCTTTTTCAGAACTAATATCAACCATTTTTGTTATGAAAGCTCTGACTTCTTTAGACGCTTTCTTTGTGTTTTTGTTTCAGGTCAAACGGAGTACTAAGCATTGCAGGACATGTAACCAGTGTGGTGAAGGGTTTGATCACCATTGCAGGGTAAGTTTTGGTGGTTTAACACCTTAATTTTAATCTGCTGTTTTATTAAGATTTTTATTTATAAGCTTCTCTTTGGATGTTTGGTGTAATAATTGTGTTAGGAAAAGGGACTACACCACGTTCCTACTCCTGATGGTTTTCGTCTAAAATTCCCTATATGGTCTCTTGCTACAATATCTGTATGCTCTTTATACTTGCTTATTTCTCATGAAATCTAATGCACCTTCTTTTCATTCATGAAGTTTGTATTGTTGTGTGCTCTTACATGTTATGTTGGTGGTGTTAACGACCTGTGGCTCAGCAGCCATGGGGCAGCTTTCCCTCTTCCATGTGGTTCTTATCAGACATGTAACTCTTACGGTCTCATAGCCATGAATTTGGCAGAATGAATCTGTTTTAGATTTCTTACTTTCACAAGTACTGCTGAAATGCTTTCAGGGGATGAGAACATATGACTATATATTACCAATGAAGGAGGAGAATCAGTTTGCAGAAGTGGACCCTTTTGACGAATTAGGTTCGTCTTCAGATGAAAGCTCCGCTGTTGATTCGCCTGCAAGGCCAAGACAAACATTGATCTCAGAGTTTATGTGCAGGAAAGCAAATGAGGTGAATATTTAACTCTTTTTCAAAAGCTTTTTGCTTGTGTTGTTGCTACTTCGTCAAAAGGAGTAGATATTTGTTCCATTCCTGTTATCCAAGATGCCGAGCATAATAATCCATGTCATCTTCATGTACCAACAGACGAGAAAGTAGATGAAGAAAGCAAAATGCAGGTGTTGATTGACAGTCCAGCACTTGACTGGCAACGGTAAGCGATATTTCACAAATAGTGGGTGTGAAAATATTGCTATCTGTAACATTACAACAACTCTCTTATTTGTCTTCGATGTAACAGACAAGGTCCATATAAATTTGGGGCCGGTAGAGGTTAGTGAAGGGGTATGAATGGAAGGATACGTGGACGTGGTTTTGGTAATCTATTTTCTTTGTTTTTATTGAATAGTAGAGTGCCTTCGTTAACTTTTGTCAATCTTTTTGTTTTGTTTTATTCTATTGTACATTCATCAAGTTTTAAGATACTGAGTTTGGTTTGTTGGGTTGGATAGGAATGGAAAGGAAAACACCATCTCCGGGATATATTTGCCATCGCTTCAATGTCCCTGGTACAGCTTAGGATAAATTTTATTTTTCAGGACATTTTATTCAGCATTGCTCTACAAACGGTGACCCTAATTACGATGTTAACAGCTTCTGTTAACTGTTATTAGTTCCAATTCAACATAACTACCATGTTTACTTCGATTATATGCAATTTAGGTCTCATCACATTAATATGAAGTCCATGTGTGTTTGTAGAGCAACTGATGTACTTGATGACGATCTTCTTCCAAAAGAGACCCTCAGGGATACTATAAATCATATTTTGGAAGCCGGAAACGATATCACTGAAAATGCCGGCACCGTGGGCCAGATCCCAAGTTTGTCTGTTACTTAATTCATGTGTGTTTTAAAATTGGTTTGATCAGTCGTCACAGCTAATATCATGGACATAATATTGATTTGGAGTTTGGACGCTGTCCTCCCAAAGGGTCAGTCTCTTACTACATTTGTTGCATGTAAAGGCGAGAAGAAACCAGCTCAAGTAACAACAACGATGCTTTAACCGTAAAGCTGCTGCCAACGGGAGCTGAAGAGATCACAAGTGCCACTCGGGCATCTGCAGAAGATAAAGTGGAAAAGCCAGCAGATGCGAGTGAAAGCACTCAAGGGTCCGTGGCTGTGAAATAGGTGACAGTCTCAAAAGTTGAATACGCAAGCTCCCAAGGAAGATTTTGAAACACACTTATTTACATAGTTACTATACAAATTCAGCAGATGTTCTCCCATTGATCGTCTACATTTGGTTTACAATACCACAATGAGAATTAGCTTTTTACCACACCCGCTAATATCAAAATTAATCCACCAGTAAAACACATGTGTGGTTTCAAAGCATCCTACTGCCACAAAGAGATCAAATCAAGTTATACACACCTGAAAAATAAATAAATGACAGCGGCACACAAAAAAAACCAACCCCACCCCCGCGCGTGCGCGGGGGGTACGATTCCTAGTTATGAAAATTGTAGAAGAAAAAGCGTAACCGCTAATTCAAAAAGCAGCTGAAATCGAGATTAACCGCTCGCTTTCCCCTCATGTTACTGCGAAATGTTCAAAACCAAACTAAAACTTTCCGGGAAAATCTATGTGTGCAGAAACAAAATCTTCTTCTCTCATTATACCAAGCTTCAGAAGCACCACCATGAATTCCTCAAAGATGGTTTGTGCATTGCTCTCGATTTCTCTAATTATCTTGACATCTTGACATGTTTGGTTATTTTATGACGGTTTTTTAGCAGGGGCAATCAGCGAGAAGGAGGGCAAGACCTCGGCCTCTTGAGACCTGTGGTGCTATGATACTCGCCATGGTTCACGTTCTTTACACAAGAGTCCAGAGCCGAAAGAATCCTGCCTCTTTACTTGTGCAGAAACTCTTCGAATCCGTTTTCTTCTTCACGTCGATGACAAGTCCCTTTCATCGCCACATGCTCACGATTCTCTCTGTAGCCGACGATCACCTCCTCGCAATGCAAGACGCTATCGAGACTTACTTCCCTTCCTCCAGCTTCGCCTTCCTCAAGATCTCTTATTTGCTGATCGTAGCAGAGTCTCTGCCTCAGAAACTTGACGGGTTTCTTGAGAAACTTCCATATTTGATGAACAGAGTCACGTGGCTAGACTGGATGTTGATTCACGCCATTAATTGGCTGGATGCTCTTGTGAACGTGTTGAGTCGTTGGAGAGACATGAACAAGGGGACAAAAGAGAAAGACATCAAGGTGGTTAGGAGTTTTAGCAGATCAGGATCAATCTCAGAAGAGGAGATGAAACTAGG
Source organism: Orychophragmus violaceus (assembly GCA_030180135.1). Taxonomy (NCBI): domain Eukaryota; kingdom Viridiplantae; phylum Streptophyta; class Magnoliopsida; order Brassicales; family Brassicaceae; genus Orychophragmus; species Orychophragmus violaceus. Next base: position 76,720,983 of record CM058232.1, read on the forward strand.
GGATGAGGGGAAAAAAGTGACGTACAAGGAGGCGTTACAGAAAGGAAGCAGCGGAGAAGATGGTGGAGGAAGCAGCCGCGGGGATCCCATTTTGGACCTGTTTGAGAGTGGTTGGATCCAGAATCCCATCAAAAGAAGTAGCAGAAGCGCCGATTCGCTCACTTTCTCTCCTCTTGATTCCGACTCCACCACGACCTGACCTCTTTTAACTCTTTAATTATTATTATTATTTTTTTCAACAACATGCAACAACGACGACACCACAAACCAATAGACTATTGTCTTAGTAGACCTCTACAACTTTTTCTATACATTTATTTGTAAATATCATAATCTGTAAGCAAGTAACTGTTTACTCTTGTGTTTGCACTAGGCACTCTTGTGAATCTTTGTGTTTGAATAAAACATAGAAACAATAGAAGTTTTATAAGGATTGCTATGAAGAGACTTGTATAATTATGTTAATATTTGGGGGTTTGTTTTATTATATTAACCTCATATACATTTTTTTTTTGGCTAACCAAAAAACAAACAGCAAAATCGAGTGTAATCACAAGGGGCCTGTACATATCTTCTTCTCTATGTGATGATGTTTTGTAACTTGTAAGAAAAACAGGAGAAAAAAACAAAGCTTTACATACAAACGAACATTCACTCACTGGCGAACCGAGTAGCTTTTCTTCCACAAGAAACTGAACGGCTTTGTCAACGACTTTCTTCTCGACATCGATTTTGACAAGACTCTTGGTTCATTTTCCGGACTTGGAACTGAAGCTGATCCATGGAAAGACATTGGTGCTGAGAGAGATTTCCGTGGAGCTTCCTTTTGTGGCGGTGGTTCATCTCTGTTTGGAGATGGCTGGTCCCGTTGCTGCCGCTGTTCCCTGAACAGCATTAGAAGCTTCTGAGACTTCTCCCTGCCTCGTGGACTCCCGTTCACTGAGATTGACACTAATGATGGTATCACACCTTCTTGTAGCACCATTTGGATACAAGACTCTCTTCCGTTGCATAGAATCAAAAGGCATGAAACAGCTTGCTCTTGCTCTACCGTGTCACCCATGTCTAGCACTGTTGCTAGACTGCTGATCATGCCCTGTGATGATACCGCCTCATCTTTGCCCTCTTGGCTCGAAGCTAAGTTTAGCAATACGGCTAATGACTTCTCGACCCACAAAGGTTCACCTGTTGATGCGAGAAGGCCTTGGAGGCTCTTGATGATGTTAGATGAAAGGAGAGCAGAAATATTGGGGGAATATGTGGACAGGTTGTAGATTGCGTGAAGGGCATCAAGCTTGCACTGGTTTTCAGCTTCCCCTTGGAGAATATGGACAAGGAAAGGCACTGCTTGGCTTGAACCTATCACGGACTTGGCTTCTTCAAGACATGAAAGATTAAGATAGAGCGCAGTTGCTGAACCTTGGGACTCAGTAGAAGAGATCATTTTCTCCAGCAGCGGAATTACCCCGGAAGTTAACATCAGCTCTTTGTTCCTGCAGACCATGTAAAATAAAAACACAAAAACGTGATGAGAAAGTCCCAATCTGTTAATGCTATTACCGACATTAACAGGAGGTACTAACCTGTTGTTGTTGACGGCTAAGTTGAACAAAGCCATAGCTCCACTTTCCTGCGCTACCGCATTATTTTGATCTACAGCTGATCCTAAGAACCGCAACAAGGCTTCGACAAACCCATTTGCTCCCATGATGATCCTGGCCTCTTCATCATCCTTCAGCAATAGCCTCATCTTTTCTACAACCTTACCTCTTTTATCCAAGTCTTCCTCTTTGTTTAAGATACCCAATAAATCTTGATATCTCTCAAGTACATTTATATTAGAATCCCCCTTATCATCATCATCAGACACAAAACTATCTTCCGTGTAGTGTTGTTCGACAACAGTAGTACCATTCTCCTCCACAGGAGCAATTTTTATGCCCTTCAAATTACATGAGCCTATACTGTTGACTGACTTTGAGTTGGTGGACTCGGAGTCAGAGAGAGCTAGTCTCCAGTAGTCGAGGTCTAGAGATTCCGGCGGTCCACTTGGGATTTGGGTTCCATTCTGTTCACACCAGCTCGCAATAAGACCTTTAACACAGTTATTGGGAGTTAAGGAGAGATGTGGGAGCTGCTGTTGAGTCTTTGGGCAAGTGTTATGCCCATCACTGAACCATTTCTCAATACAGACCCGTTCATAAGTTTGCCCTGAAGCAATAATGACAGGATCACACATAAGTTGCAAAGATATGGGACATCTCAGTTCTTCAGGTGGAACGGGCATCTGTCCTGATTTGGGACTGTTGATGGGCTTGAAGTTCAAAGAACTAAACCTAGACAGCTGACGGTCAAACCCATGAACACTTCCACGATCTTCATTAGAACTTTGAATAGTGGGAGAACATGGTGCCGAACCCTGGGAGTCATTCTCATCCAAAATCTCACTTCTGAATAGCTTGGAGCATTTTCTCATAAGATGCAAAAGATAAGCCACGATTGATTCCTTACGCTTGTCTTCCTCTGCGCGTGCCCTGTCAATGAGTTTCTTTAGAGCCCGTCGTTCGGCCAAAGCCACTCTAGAAGAAGTGATACTGAGTCTATTAGCTGCCCGGTGGAAAATTTCAAGCTCGGTGTTGTCATTACAGTTGTCAAATTGTTTCCCTTGTTGGATCAGTGCAATGATCTGATCACCAACTTCCTTCTCTAATGGATCAAGCAAGAACCTAGTGTTCTCTAGTTCACCAACAATTTCCAAAATCTGAAGACATCAAATATCAAGAATCAGACTTCTCAGCTAGGGAAGTTTCAATAGAAAACTGTACTAATCAGATCTATAAATTCAACAAGCCAAAAAAACAAAAACCAATGATGCTCATTTCCAGGACATTAGTAACAAAATACAAATGGACCTGTCTTAATCATCACAAGGGAAAAAAAAACGTGCAACTGAATGAAAATTACCTGTGACCCGATGGAGCTAGGAACAATGTCTTCAACACGTTTAAGACTGTTGATGAGAGCAGCTTTAGCTTTCTCAAATTTTAAAAGAACAGCATCCCCTGTAATGGCCTGTTTAGATTAGAAAATAGAAAAAAATTAATAAGTGAAACACACAAAAGAGAAAGCGTAAAACATAAGGCCTATCTATAGATGAAACTCACCAAGTAAAGTTTACTAGACTCAGAACAGTGCTGAAGAATATTCTTTGCCTTCTCAAGTGCAATATGTAAAGAACATAAGGCTTGAATCCCAGATTTACTCCGAGGTCTTGCTCCTTCTAACGACGGGAAGATTGAGAGTACCTTGCAGAGAACTCCAGATAGTTCCTTACACATATCTCCATGTAACTGTGTTATCATAAACATAAGCACACCATCAAAGAACAAGAACATAAAATCTCCACACCAAATCCAAAAAGACGCATATGATTTTAGGTCCCTTTTAAATTTTCAAATTGATTTCATCTGGAAAACGAACCTTGGCATCGCTAGCCGCGAATAGATTCTCCTCGAGCTCGGTCACATCCATGATCAACCCTCACCTGGTAACTCTGAGCTTCATAAATTTCCCAGCATCATGAAACGAAGAAGGAATCAGTACCAAGATATCATGAAATTATCGTACGCAATCTCTTCTGAATTCGGAGGAGTTAAAAATGAACAATGAATCATTGATTGGGTAAACAAACACATTAAAAATAACAAAAATTGATTACGGAAATTACCTTAGCTCTAAGAAAGGATCTTAACCCAGAATTTTTTTTTTTTTTAAACAGAAAAATTACTCAGACATGGATCCTGAAAATTGCAATAACGGTAGAAGGCTTTGGAGGAAACTGTCTGCTCCACAAAAACCGGAAAAATCTACGATTAATAGAAACACGAAAAAGACCACTAAAAATAAAGCTGCGAAGAACACGTGTGAAACCAGCAACAACAACAACAACCCCCCAAAAAAAAGCAAGAAGGAAGAACAGAACAGAACATACCTGAGAAATTGAGACCGGCCACGGAGGCTTCATAAAAGATGAACCAACAGGAATCAAAGTTGAGGAATTAGGGTTTTGGTTCAATACATCGATCCATGGGTTGAATGAAAATGAATGGAGAGAGAGAAGGGATATTCGAGTGGTAGTACTTAAAACCACTGTGTAATTTTTTAAAAATTAAAGAACGGCATTACCGTGAGATAATTAATATTTTTTATTGACTAATGTATGAACGGTTCTTTCTACAAATATTATAAAATTTAATTTTTTTTTTAATTTCTAGTTTAGGAAGTTTTCCAAGACATACTGTTGTAAGTCTGTAAGATGGTTGACAAAAAAAAAAAAAGTCTGTAAGATGACGTGCGTTTTCATAATTGTTTAGTAAATTTAAATTCTGATTTTTTTGTAACTTTTTGCTTTTTCTTAAAAACTTATTTAGGTAATTCTGTTAGTGGAGGATTATTAACTTTTTGAAGAGTTTAGAGTTTGTGGTTAACCTTTCCGGAGGGTTTAGTGTTTATGGTTGCAAATAGTGCGGGTGTGTTTTGGCGTTTTTCCATCATGAAAAGTTAGTGGAAAATTAACAAATTGTCAGTTATTATATTACTACTATTTTGGTCCGTGCGTTGCACGGACATTGGATTTCGGTTCCATTAATTCAAATAACATTTAATGTATGACTAACCAAGACAACCGTGTAATATAATATTCGATTTAGAAGGGTACTTTAAAGAAATGTTCCAGAGTCATATTTTGTGATTATATATAACGATACACATAAACATGAAAGATGGTATAAAGAATCAAACACACATTCGATCAACAAAAAAAATTATGGGAATGTGGTACTAAAAATATTGATTCATTATCGTCTTAAGTTTGCAAATGCAATAATAGTAAGAATTAAATAACATATTCTAAGCATCCAAAAAATGTTAAGAAAGTAAATGTTGTAGTTCTATACATTTCTGGTTCTTAATATATATATCCACGTATAAACGCATTTTATTATACGTCTATTATTCGACTATTCTCATAGCTCCAAAAAATAAGATATTGTACCTTTTCAAATAACATTTTAAAGTATGACTAAACAACACAATAATACCATCAAATATATTATTTTCAAAGGATACATCAAAGACGTGTTACATAGCAATATTTTGCGATAATATTTATTGAAACACGTAAATATAAAAAAAGATGACCTAAATTAATTAATCTAGCATTCGATCGACAAAAAAAATTGTGAATGTCGTACAAAAAAAAAACATTCATTGATCATCTAAAGTTTGGACATGCAAAAACACTAAGAATTACAAAAACATATTCTATGCATCAAAAAAATATTAAGAAAGTAAATGTTTTAACTCTATACATCTTTCTGACATTTAATCTAAAGTCTATATCCACGTATAAAAGCATTATATTATACGTCTATTATTCGACCATTCTCATAGCTCATAAAAAAAAAATATGTTATTCATTTATAACGTACAACATGACCTATAGTTTACAAAAACAAATATTAATGTTTAGAAAAGTCTTCCATACTTATGATTTAATAATGTATGGTCATAATATTTCTCATTTGTTAGGACTAATCTATAAATGCAACAACGGAAATCTAAATTTAGATTTAGCTTCTCAACAAATAAATTATGTTTACTTTTACGTTATCTTTTCTTCTTGTAAAATTGATAGTTGATACCAAATCACTTATGGATATTTCTAAATATTTTTGGGGGGAATCGATGAGAGTACATAATATTCATGATATTTTATGTCAAATATTTCCTCGGTGATATGTTATTTTTTAAACAAAATTCTATAGTTGTATAGTATTGAGAATATATCTAATATCTCTACCGTACCGTTTTTTTAGTAAAGTAAGTTTTTTTACATCTACGGTATCACCTTTTGGGTGGAAGCGTTGATGGAGAAGACAAATCAAAACTAAAATAGTGTTGATAAGATTGTTATGGACAGCTGGTTTTGCTCTGGGATGTTTTAAACCTTTGCTTTACGATTTGTGCTTTCTAAGCCAGTGTCCCATTACAATATACTTACACACCTAAGTTATCAGGAAAATGAGTTTCTAGATCATCGGGGGATTAGGGTTAAATATTCGTATACGAAACATAACATGTACTCAATAATCAAGCTTTATTTTACTATTCTTGTTTTATATCAAGGAGTCCTAAAATAAGGTTTTAATTTACGGTTGGACCTATGAAACTACTTGTGAAGTTTTCATGTTAGACAATGACTTGATGTCTAATTTTGGTCTTGATTAGTTCTAATATTTGTTGTTAAATATGACTGCTGAGAATCAAATTGTTTTAGCCGAAACGCAGATGTAATCGTAGGTAAACATAAATAAAACCAAAAGCAGAAAGAACATGAGGGCAACGGAAAATATTATGATCTTATTTTTAACAAATTAACGACAGCTCTATAAACATTTTTCGGTTATATAAATGGTTAGAAAAAAGATTTTTTTAAAAAAAATACTTTAAAAAAAAGGTGATAGTATACATTTTTTTCCCCAAAAATCAGATTTTAGTTAAAAAGATCTCAACAGCAATCTTTTCTTTGATTTACACTATTTAAAAAAATAAAAAAATAAACATCAAAAATGATCTACCTATGGCGATTGGAATGATGAGAGATGGAGAATCATAGACTAAATAAATTTTGAACCAAAACCTATGGAGGCAGTGTTTATTGTATTGAGATGGTTTCAGATGCAGCTGCAAAATGGACTTATGGGAGTCCATGTATTAAGATGGTTTCAGAGACATTACGAAGATGAAATAATAATTAAACTCTTTCCAGGGAAATTTCAGCAAGGGCACAAAGAAAAACCACTTTCTCCAACCTATCAGTTGAATGTTTGTCAGTAATAGCCCTCGCGATGTCAAGCATTTTCCAGCCCATATCCAAATCAGACTCATATTCATCAGCATCAGATAGGTCATCATCTTGCCAATTTTCCACATCCTATCCTTACTCTTTAACACTAGATTCTACAGAAAAGAGAGACAACAATGCTCAGAAACATTTAGAGACGCAGTATTTTTATCAACCAAATGGTATATCTAGGAACACAGATACTTGCGGAGGAGGGACCAAATAGGTCACCACATCATAAACATCAACACTATGGAAGTAATAATGACTCAGGATTAAGCACAAATCAAAGCAAATAGCAAGATCCAAGAACGGTTTAACAAAATGGTAAAGAGATGTATGGACTTACTCTTGGTGACGGAAGTCCAGAGTCCATATTGCCTGAATCGCCTTGTGGGAGTCCTTTTGTGTTTTTTGTTTCAATCTCTTGTTTACTAAAGTTTTTCCCTCCCTTGCTCCACGGATATTCTTCAAGGTTGAATCCTCATATTGTCTGGAGCAGCAGCTTGCTATCCAGACAACAAAAGCAAAGATTGGCTAGCAAAAGAGAAAAATAGCAACTAAAATCACACAACAATGTATTAGAATAAGGTAATTGGGTGGAGTTGGGTACTTATAAGCGTTTAAGATGAGGGTCTTTAGGACACATACAATCTCACAAATTTCGACTGGAAATGAGGTAGGGAAAAACTACTTGCTCATTCACCTATTTGGTTTGGATTGTAGATAGGGTTTCCTCACATTGGACCACATCCTTTTGTCCTTCCTGAAATCACAAATATATATTTTATCTGAGGGTTCAAGACTGTTTTCTTGTAAACATATATGGGACAATGAAATACTTGTGGACCCAAGACTGTTTTTTTGAAGTCATATTCCTATGAACAGCAGACCGGCTTACATTTCCTTGAAAAATAGAGCTTCAAAGATTCAGTACAGACACAATAAATCACAAAGTATCAAAAACACATTTTGTTTTTAGGTTTGCATCTTACTGAAGACCAATTCCATGGCTTACGATAATAGTATATCATCCCACAGCTATCCTATTAAAAAGAACCTTCTTTTCCAGTCATCCCTCGGGTTTGACGTACGTTTACACAGATACGATTGTCTTATATTCTGAACCTGTAGGACAGTAACGTCAACAAATAAATGTAAAACAAAGCAGTATAAAGATCTGAGAGCAGTCTTCATTGCGATGAGCTCGGCCCAGACCGCAACATCCCAATGGCGACATTGCGCTCGCTATTCCGGATGGAAAGAAAAAAATATTGCACACGTAAAGATAACATGATGATATAAGACAACAAACAGCCATATATGAATCATAAGTAAATAGCAAAAGCTAACCTATATACTTTGTCGTGAAGATAACATTAGATTTCTGATAATCAGAAAAGTAAAAGAAAATCAGATTATCACGATCATTAAATCAGATTTCTGATAATCTGAAAAGTAAAAGAGATAGATTATCACGAGCATTACATCAGATTTCTCCTAATCACAAAAGTAAAAGAAAAACAGAGTATCACGATCTACTACATCAGATTTCTGATAATCAGAAAAGTAAAAAAAAAAACAGAGCATCACAATCATTCTAATATAAATGCAGATTATAAAACAAATCAGAGCAGATTTCACACACTAATCAAATCAGTAGTTCAGAATATACAAATCAGTTGAACTTTCAAAAAAATCAGAGCTGCTATTTTAAACACAGTCGTGATAATCTATAAAGCATCATAACACAAATAAGAACAGTTTGAAATAAAAACAATAAAATACATATTTACCCATATTTTAACGTTTATGTTTACATTGCGGTCGCAATGTAAGCAATGCCGACTCGTCGCAATATATGAAATAGCGAAGATAGCGCTCGCAATCTAGTTTCGCAATGGCAATAATGCCTATGGCGATAGGCTCAGAGTGAGACCGCAATAGCGTCATGGCGAGCGCAATTGCGGTTTTTTTTAAACACAGGTACAGAAGCTATTTGGTTACCTTTCTTTTTGCAGCAGATTGGATGACAGCCTCTGTGACTTTTGGTGAGTTTCATGAGTTGTGTCTCATGCCATCCCCTGTTGGAGAACCATTTGAGTTGGAAGACGAAGTGAATGCAATTCATACCTGAAGGTCGATCTACCTTGTTTAAGATAAGAATAAGAGGTAGCCCATACTTCAAGGCCTTAGCATGAACAAACTTTGTCTGTGTAAGAGGTCCTTCTCAAGCATAGTCAACTAATATAGCTCCTGCCTCATACCAACAACTCGTTTGATATATACATTTCAAATACAGCATCGTCACAAAGGTATCACCTACATTATACTCCACCAAATGTGCTAATGCTGGAGGACAAAGGGAATGGTAACCGTTTATAGTTACAAACACTACAAAAAATATCCTTATTGATAGCATTATACAATAGCACGGATTTCCAATCTGCTATTGTAGAGAATTTTTAGATTTTATAACTTTTAATAGCAATTGTATAATGCTAAGATAGAGTTTTAATAAGCATGAACAAAAAATTAAGTTTTGGAGCCATATTTTTCAGTAAGAGGGAACGCAAATTTAGTTTGGAGCCAATACTTAGAAAATTTTACAAAGATTATTTTGAGAACACAATTCTTTCTATTTCTTTTGCCGATTATTTTCCCTAAACCCTAACTCAATAACTTTCTCTCATTCATCCTTGGTTTCGTCTAGGGGTGGGCGTTCGGGTATCCAAATGGGTTCGGTTCGGGTTATTCGGATTTTCGGGTTTTTGTGTTTAGGCTCATTAGCCCCATTCGGATATGTAGCATAAACGGGTTGGGTTCGGTTCAGTTCTAGCCGGGTTCGGGTCGGTTCGGATTAATTACTGGAAACCCATAATCCGATCGGTTTTGAACGGGTTCGGGTAATAACCGTACTATTATCTATTATGCATAAATGTTCAACGACCAAATTTTTAACTTCAAAATGTATAATATACGGTTGATGGGATGGGGGTTCTGTCAAGATTCTAACATGCACTCACTTTGATGGACAATGGACAATGAACAAGCCATGTTTGAAAAGTTCTTGTACTTTGACAATGGACAATGGACAGCAAAGCAAACGATATTCTAACATGTACTCACTTTGATGAACAATGGACAATGGACAATGAACAAACCAGAATCTACTGTAACTCACCTTAGAAATGGACAATGGACAGAAAATCAACGAGATTCTAACTTAGACTGATCTTGCTGCTACAAATGTATATCTCTGCATAATGTGTATTGTGTAACAAAGCTATTTGAAAACCAAGTTCTTCAATCAAATACCATAAAGCAACAACCAAATTCCAAAGCTAAAATCGTAAACTGCATCTTATCTTGTATAACACCAAATTGAAAAACGTGAATCAAAAGACTTCAAACTAAAAGAACTACTAATCCATCTCTGGACCTTGATCTCCACCTCCCTGAAAACATACATCTCTTATGCATACTTTTCTATCATCTCTACAAAACAAAACAACAATAACAGTTGAGTAAGACAAATTAAATGTAATAGTTCAAATAATGTTTGTAAAACTGTACAATATAACATCTTAAGCAAAATCATAAAGCTAGCTCACGTACAATATAACAGGAACTTATAAACTAATTCTTGGAATTAGTTCCTAAAACTAGCTCAGACCAATAACTCATATAAGCGGAAGATGAGAAACGATTATAACAGCAACATGAACAAGCTCAGACGTACACTATAACAAGAACACGAATTAGGGTGATTTGGAATCAGATCATCTTTAGTTACCTTATCTCTCGAAAAGTTAGCAAAAATTAAGAGATTTTGTAACCAAATCGGGATATTTGGGATTGGATTCACTTGTTACCTTATTCTTCGAAGAGTATTTTTTTTCCTATGAATACTGGATATGTATATAAATTCGGTTTATATGGGTTTCGGTTTATATGGGTTATCCAATTGGGTTTCGGATTTAACCCGAACCGGTCCATAACCCAAAGTATTATAACCTGTGTTCTAATCGGTTATTGTAAAGGATCCGAACCCGTACCGAACCGGCTTTTTCGGGTTGGATCTGGGTTCGGGTTTCGGGTTCGGGAAATATGCCCACCCCTAGTTTCGTCTTCACCTAATTCAACTCTTTCCTATTCCAATATCCATCAGTTTCCGAACCCTTCTTCTTCATTTCCGGTCTCGTTATCGGTCTCATCCCCAAACAACACCCGCCGTCTTCGTCTCTTCATCACCTCCGCATTGAATCCGCAGACAAAGAAGACCTCAACGGATAGTGGTAACAGTAGTTTCAACAAGAAACGAAAGAAGAAGGGGAAAAGTTCGAATCTTAAGGAGAATTGGGAATTGAGAGATGCAGATGCTCTTGAGGAAGATTATGATGATGCTTCTTCGCGTTCTCTAGCAACGTTTAACTCTCCTCCTACCATACCCAAACCACCTGCTTGGTTCATGATTGATGAAACTGGTAGGGTTCTTATGGCCTCTAAGAAGTGAATCGCCACTGTGGTGAGTCAATTCCTTCCCCCCAGCCATCTCTTTGCCGTTGAAGCTAGCCGCAACCATTAACCCTGTCACCGGCCCTAATTTTGTCAAGCTGAAATCGAAGGCATGTCCTTCCTACATTTATTTCTTTCGTCCTTGCACAAGTTTCTTTCCTTTGAGCTTATATTCGGCCAGTTTTTGTGTGACTGCAACTCTGAAACTGCTCCTACCTTCGACAAAAAGATGATGCAGAAACACAACCCCTTGTAAGATCCAGAAGGCATCTTCAAGCGATGGAACTGAAACGATTGGGTAAGAATTAAGCGACCTCGATTAGGTTCTTCTTCGTCCTCTTATGTTTAGGTTTAATCATAAGATTGTTGTTGTTATATGCTTTTCATTTCTTCTTCAGGAATTCACTTTTCAGGAAGATGACAAGTCTCGTAATAAGCAGGTTGAATATCCAAGAATCTGTGCTTTGGAGATTGTTGGAGGTATTATCTTGATTTTGGTTGTTAACTGATTTTTTAATTCACTTGTTCTCTTTGGATGTTTTACCAAAAGGACAATTGTCCACGCTTTTTATTGATTTTTGTTTTGTCTAGGTCATGCCCATTGCTGCTGCAACCGAGATTAACTCAAGGCTCATCCCTAGTTTAAAAACTCTGCGTAGAACTTTGGAGTCTAAGGTCTGATCTAATCTTTGAGAGTTGCTTTGTAAAAGATTCAATTTGTGTTTAAGGAACATCTTCTGAGCTTGACACTTTGTTCATTAATCCAGCTTTTCTAGACCTCTATCCTCTTCACATATCTGTTGCGTTTGTTAATTTTTCTCTGCATTCTGAAATCTTCCAAACCTGTCTCTTTTTCTGGCAGTCCTTCGAGTTCAAAGATATTGTGAAAATTGGAAGAACTCACACTCAAGATGCTATGGTAATAGAAGAAGATCGAAAGGTTCAACAAGATTATTGCTTTTGGATGAGAAATATTCCGGCGAGGAAGTTCAAGACGTGCCGAGGCTATAAAGGTGATAAGATTCCTTAAATACACCCTTGTAGTTTTGATCCAGTAGTCTCTCTTGTATTATTTGTTCTCTGGAATTTGAAGTATTTAAGAATTGTGTGGTTTCTATTTGATAGGTTATGTTCATGGGTCCTAAAAAGATGGATGCTAGCTTAAGTTTCGAGCTAGTAAAATGCAGACTGTTCCATTCCTTCGACTTACTCGATCTCTCATTCAATCCGTGGAGATGATCTATCGTCTTCAAGTCATTGGTTCCAGGAGAATTATCTGACTAACAAGAACTTGGAATCACTCAATTCTTAGATAGGTATTGTATATTTTAAGAGAACATGGTACTGGTTTAGCTGCACGAACTTGATTTTGTTCGGATGTTCATGCATATGACTGGGAATATGTGAACTTTGGTTATTACGCCTGTTTTATAATTTAAGCTTCACCTCTGAGGGTGAATGCTCATGTTCATTGCTTCTGATTTTTTACATCTTTTATGAGTTCAGTTTGCTGAAGCTTAGTTTTCTTGTAATAGCCATTGTAGGGGGCTCATTCTTATGCTTGAATATTCTTACAGTTATCCTGAGGCTTCGGAAGAAGATTTGAAACAATGGGAAAGATCATGTTGGAAGCTGTCTCCTACACTCAAGGTAAATTTTGTTGTTTTAGCTGTGTACAGAGATATGATATCAAGTAAAGTAGATTATTTGTCAAATCTTCTTTCTTTGTTTAGAGTTATAATAAAACAAAATATGTTAAAGTGATGCCTTTTCTCTTTTACTTTTCCAGGCATTGGTTCCCTATTACCCTTTGATATAGGTTACTGCTGCTCTGCAGGTGAAATGTTTACATTTGGCTATTGGCACGAGCCACCTTATCTCACATACAGAGTGATCTCAAAAGATGGCGTTATGCTTGACCCCATCCCAATAACTTTAGCACAGCCAATCATGATGCATGATTTTTGTATTACTGAGAATTATGCAATATTCATGGATCTTCCTATGCACTTCAGGCCAAAGGTATTTCAAGTTTACACAAGCTCCCATATACTCTTGCTGAAATCAATCTTTTATAAACCAAATAAGGTTTGCTTGTTTTCAATGTCTGTTTAAAGTGTTCTTTCATCGAAATAGATACCAATCAGAACTTGTCTGAATGAATTCCTTATATGCAGCCAATGCTTGGGAAAAGAGGATGAAGCTGTGCTGATCCCCTGTCGCCTTGAGAAACCAGATCTTGATATGGTCAGTGGGAAAGTGAAAGAAACACTTGAAAACTTCGGCAAAGAACTGTAAGAATCACTAACCTGTTTCCATTTCAGTGTCGCAGCTGCATTTGGACACCTTTGTTGTTTGTAGAAGCAAGAACTTTGTCTCCATCAATCTACACGAAGAGTGAGAAGAACTCCTTAACATCATTTCTCCATACACAACCTTCTTGTAAATCTAAGTGGGTTTACTGTTATTTTGGACCTGTGAGACTTTTTTTAGAGTTAATTGTGTTTTTAGTAATGTAATATTACAGTTATGTAAATTTTAATTTTGATAATATATGAACTTTGTTTTGAATCAAATATAAAATATAAAATTATAATTAATTATAATGTGTAAACAAATATGATTTTATATAACAAAAAATAGCATGGATATGGAGCTATAATAAATTATATTACAGCATTGATAATGTGTTAAAATACATCCATGATAGCAGGTATGAAGTATCGTTATTATAGGTGAACGATATTATAGCACGGACGAAAACGCTATCATATATGGCCGACCTATTATAGCTGGGGCAGACATAGCCATTTCAAAAACGCTATTATAGTGAACAATATTATGGCACAGACAAAAAACGCTATCATATATGGCCGACCTATTATAGCTGGGGCAGAAATAGCATTTTCAAAAATGCTATCATATACATACGATGGCGTTTTTCGTGTGCTAAGAATAGAGATTTTTCTTGTAGTGAAAGAGTAATTGGTTTATATACGTGAAGTTTCTTTAGAAGCTTATTTAGCTTTTCATATTGGTTGTCAACCTCCTGAACCTAAGAAGACAAAGAGGAAACGCTTAGGCACAGAAAGTAATATACTCCACCAAAACCCTTACCCCTCTTTAGGACACATACAATCTCACAAATTTCGACTGGAAAGAAGGTAAGGAAATTATATACGAACCATCATATGATTTTCATCACCGGTTTCAAAGCTGCAACAAACCAAAAGAGGGGTAAGGGTTTTCAAAATAAACGAAGAGAATATACAGATAGTTGAAAACAAACCTGAATCAGTCTGTAGGTAGCTTCTTACGCCTCAGGATTTGTGAGATTGAAGATCAGTCGCCAATTTTTAATGCGATTTTTTACAGATGCCAAAATACATGAAAAAGAAGATAAAAAAAATTTAACGATTGGGTTTTCATATATCATAAACTCAATCGGGTTGATGGGAATTGGATATTGGAGTCTCAAGTTTGATTCTTTACCTCGGATCGGAGGGAGATGCAGAGCTCGACGAAGATGGAGATACAGCTTATGGCGAACGCTTCCTCGTGTAATTGTGTTTTTTATAGAAAATAGCAAATCGGAGACACCATGAATGATTTAGTACCTTTTATGGAAGAGAGATTCAGAGATCGACGAAGATGGAGAAACAACTTGGAAATTGACGAAGAGAGGGTGATGGCGAGAAAGGGAGAAACGGTTTGGAGATAAAACGTAAGAGATGAAAAAAAAATTGAAAGAATAGACACTAAATTTTTTTTCACAATAGTCATTGAAATGATATGCCACGTCATCACAATAGGATGTTCTGATTGGAGGAGAGCAGATTTTTTCTCTCACATCACTTATGATTTATATTAATTAGATGTTATCTCATCTTAACATTTTAGCTTTTTTTCTTCTTCTGACATTTCACCAAATCATCAAATGGCAATTTTATCTATTTACATGGATTGACAAAATTCGATAAAACTTTTTTTCTAACCAAAATTTTAATAAACCTTCTCTCATTAAAAGGTTTCAATTTATTATTTTTATATTGATTCCTGGTAACATGTAATATTAAAATTGAGTTACAATATATGCTATAATTCGATGTAATTTGCTGCAAAAAAAACTGTGTAGTAAAAATTGTAGATTTATTTCGTAAATTTGTTGTAGAAATATAAGTTAGCATTTTCGCCAAAATAAATGATTGGTAACATTTTTGCTATATAAATTGTAGAATGTATTAAACAGATGGTGTACAACAACCGCTTTCTCTTCCAAAAACCATACGCGACTCCACAAACGATAAAATCAATCTTCGTTTATCACTGTGATTTCTTCGGTCGACGTCGGCTGTATTCTTCTTTTTCTGTTTTCTTAATTCTTAGGATTGTTAATTATGATTTTCTTTTCATCCTCGAGATATATATATATATATATATATATATGGCTTTCTCTTGTCTCTGAAGAGTTTTTATCCGGTGTTTGATCTCCAATTTTTGTGGATCAAATCTGTCGATGCTAGTTCATTGAGTTATTCCTCTAGCGGTTATCTGACATTTTTCTTTTTGGATCACTTTGGAATTCGTACCCCCTTGGAATTTTTCATACTTCAAAGCTACTTTGATTTTGTGATGTTCGTTCTATCATTTATCAGCAGTTATGGACTCTAATTTTCAATGTCAACCACCATTCATTTCTGATGTTGAAGATGTAATGGCAACAATTCTAATGGACATGTGCGCTAAAACAAAGAATTTAAATTATTTGACCAATTTTATTGTTTTGTGAATTTGCAGAAAGATTGCTATCAATGGTGGAGTGATTTTGTTGTCACACAATATGTCTGCCAACATTTTCTCATAACAACACCCCATTGGATTTGTTTTACGATAGTGTTTGTTGTTTCCAGAAACTTTTCATTAGGCAACAAATATAGAAGAGAGGACATCAAGTCTGGGTATGGCTATGCAGAATTATTGAAATGAAAGAGGATACCTACGCTAATAATAGCAAACGACGTCATCAGTTGTATTCAAAGAAGACAACGTCAAAGAAAAATCATGTTAGAAGGGCATGGATATGAAGACGTTAGTATCTTGTCGAGAATTCAGAATTTCAAACAGAAGCTTTATGTCTTGGGTTGGAACAAATTACTATAATTCGTCCCCTCGTACAGATTAGTCGACACTTTTCACAAGTTTTACGAACGGTTATGATGTTGTGTGTAATAAAAAGTTCTACCCAAAAGTTGCTAGCAACACACGATTACATCAAAGAAATGTCAGTTAGAGAGAAGGAAAATAATGTATTGGTTTACCGTTAGCGAGTAAGACTTTACTCGGAAAGCATCGTCAATTTCACTTTTCATTTTGTATATTTCTCAATATATAGCACATATATCTACTTATATAGTAATTTGTTTTTCGGAAATTATGTATATTGACTTTGTAATCTGAAATCATTATTAGTGAAATCGTTTGCCGATTTTTTTATAGAATGTATTATATTTTCCATTATTAATAATATTATCATTTATTGAGTATCAATAATGAAAACAAACTAAATAAACTAATAGTAACTTACCTATAGTAAGATTAAGAAAACTCTTCTTATCATCACCTTTCATTGTTAATAAAAATTTAATCATGCAATTATATGATCTCTAATCAATTTGTCAGTTTACCAAAAATTCATAAACATATTCCCCTTATTTTAACTTATATTCGATGGGTAGATATGTGTCCACAATTGTTGATCCAAGGGATCACTAAGTATAATTTAATGTGGATTAAGCTGAAATTTCTGCTAATGTGGATCTGCTTTGCCACAAGTCATCTTCTGCTTTGCCTCAACACTCGCACATCGGCGCCGCAATTATGACATGTCTTTGGGGCCATGCTGACTATATCCGAGTTAACTAGGGTTGGCTTTTGAAAATGGGTTTTATGTGTTAAGATGGGCCTAAATAATTGGGGGTGCTAAGTCTACCTCCAACAATAAGCCACCAGCTTGGTGTACAAAGACTTGGCGAGTGCGTCGAATTTGTGTTGATGTCTCTTGATTAGCTTGACACATCTTACCTCCGTATGAAAGTCCAAGAGTTGGAAGAAACTAAGGTTTTTGGGAGTTCTTTGCGATTGGTCCTCACGCACAGCAACCAAAGCGACGTCGCTATTAAGCCTTCATATAATTTCCCACTATTTTCGCACATAGAAAATTGATACGACTTCATCATTAAGGCTAACTCGCGCATACCTGCCACATGTCAAATCGGATCCTTCCACTTCTTCTTTTCGTCTATTTAAACATTTCCTTCTTCCTTCTCTCATATTTCACGGTGCATAACATAAACGCGTACCCTATCTCTTCTTCTTAGTTCCTTTTCTTGCGATTTTTGTTTTTCCGTTTGTTGTATTTGTTTAAACTTTTCTCGTGCTTCCACCTTGCACTCTTCTTCTCTCGGTTTCCATTTAAAGTTTTTTCGATGACTTCAGCTTCTCCGATTTCTTAGCGAACCGCTTTCTTTCATTTTGCTTCACCAATTTTTTATTGATTTCGTTTCTCTTCTTTCACCTCTTCCCGGTATGGCTTTTATTTTTTCGGGAATTAAAGTGGAATTCGACACCGACTCCACCTCTCGCTCTGTTTCAGACCAAGCGAGCCTAGACAATTCATCGACCTTGAACACATCAAAGCCAATGATTTCTCTCCAACGTGACGATGAATATGAGGGAGACTTTATGCCATTAGTTCAAAAAATCAGAGGAACAATTCTGAGGCGGGGCCTTTGTCATAAGTTGTCCGCACAAGTCGAGCTGGCTGCAAATTCAGCGCTGATCGCGAAGGTAATTTTTACCATGGATTCTGTGGTGGCAGGAGTGGCCAAGGTGGTATGAGAGTCTGAAAATCTAGGCCACCAAAGGTTAAGTACACTGATGGGGTTCCTCGACGTGGATCGATCTCAATTTTATGGATAAGATGATGTTTAAGTTTTAGTTTCCTCCATGAGTACAACTCAGGGTTCCTGGGCAGTCTAATGGTCCTTGGATTCATCTATAAGGGTTTTGTTTGTCTTTATGAGAGCTTCTTCGCACAGTGTGGGCTACAGCTTCCCTTACCGAATTGTATGTGCGCTACTGTGGAAGGCGGAACTTGGCCTTTTCGCAGGTCTACCCGACTATGGTACAAAATATGGTTGTGTTGCTGACACTAGGAGCAGAGTGCGACGTCATGGTGTATTGTCTTGTTTTTGATTATCTCACCCATCATAAGACCAATGGTTAGACCAAGGGGACCTTCTATGCGTCTTTCAGGCCGGGCGTGGGAGTTATATCCAAAAATCCGAGAAAAATTGACCATTTTGGCCCTACCAGTCTGATGGCTCATCCCGATGCAACTCCCTTTCGTTCCAAAAAGACCTTTTCGACCCTTGGCCTATATATACGTTTAGAAACCTAATTTTTGTTCATCTTCTCTTCTCTTAAGTTCTTTGTTGCCATTTTAGATCTAAAACTCTTGTAAACATTTATTGTATGCTTTAATCAAGTACTTCTTCATGATTTGTTAATCTCTTCATCTTTTACTTCATAATCCTGTTTTTTTCACTAACTCTATGGATTTAGTTGGAGAAATGGTGATTAGTGAGTAGTCTTATTTGGTTCTTTATGATGAGGTATATTAGGATTAGATTAAGAATGATTTAGGATACTTAGTGCTTGATTAATATTAATCTTTTCTATAAGGTTGATATAGATACTAGATTTGCATGGAAATGTTAATTTAGATTATTCACTTTTTATTGTCCAGAAAGTGTTTGATAAAAAGCTTGAAAAAATATTTAGAGATTTTTCATGCTTATCCAATTAGAATTGATGTTTAAGATGTATAATTGTTATAAGAAATTGATTTGCTTGTTTGATTGTCTCAAAATCACAATCGAGAGATTGTTCTTTATTAGAGATTTATCAGATGGATTATTGCCTAGGAATATGATTAATCTAAGTTAGTATTCTTTACTAAAGAATTAAGTTTGCTTGATGGTGTTGTGATTGATTGGAATGCATGCTATCTTGTGTTTGAAATTGGGAAATGGATTTTTTTTCATGATTAGCATAGAGTTAAAATGCATGGAAATGTGATTAACCATGGTGTCATTTAACCATCTTTGCATTGTTTGAAGTTTGATAAGTACATATGCTCATCTCTAGCTAGCTTTAATACATTAACCTCATCCTAGCACTCTCTTTTAATTTTGTTTACCTTACTTTCTTGCTCTTATTGCAAATTTCGAATTCCTCTTTACTTGTTCCTTGTTTCTTGCTTTCATTTGCCACTTAGAACTGTTAGCTTTAAAACCTCTCTTCGATTTGGCATAACTCAATTAATTGTATGCATTCATATTGCTTTAAACTCTATCCAATTAGGATTAGACAACCTTAATTTATACTACAGTAACATTTGTTTTGTAGGTTGGAGGAAATGACTACAAGAACCTAAATGTTATAGTATCAGCAACTGAGGACAGCTATGAATAGGCTAGTAGTATGGCCTTTCTTTTACAACAAGATGCCATGATTCATGACCATGATCGATCACCCCAACCGACTTGGATTAAATGTAACTAAAATGTATCACATCACAATGTATTGACCATATATGTTATGTTACCGTTAGATGACTCTTAATAGAGTCTGTATACTATGTTTTCCATATCTGTACAACTCCTCCTCTGTATATAACATAATATCTATTATCAATAATATCATGCAATTCACTAAACCTAATGTGGTATCAGAGTCGTATCGGTTCTAGATTTTTTTTTTCTGCCACCACCACTCTTCTTCTTCTTCCTCGCAAAACCTACTTCTCTGCTCTCTCCTTTTACGCTTCCAGTCTCTTACCAATTCTGTTCTTCTATCAAATCTCGATCTTATTCTTAACAGTAGCATTATGGGCTCTGAATCCACAACCACACATACGATTGTCTTCAATGCTCGTGACCCACATAGCACTCTCATGTCCGTTAACATGTCAAGTGTGACGAAACTTATCAACTACTTGATGTGGAGCAGGCAAGTCCGGGCTCTTCTCGAAGGTCTTGAACTACATCAGTTCATAGAACCCACAATGACATTTCGGCGCAAACAGTTGTTGTCGATGGGGTCTCATCTCCCAACCCGGCGTACACTCTGTGGCGTCGTCAGGACCGGCTTCTTTACAGCTCGATCATTGGCACAATCTCTCTACCAACTCCGTCCATCGTGACTAGTGCCTCAACTACCAAAGAGGTATGGGATCTCCTTGCTGAAACCTTTAGAAATCCTACCAGAGGTCATATTTGTCTGCTCAAGATTCAGATCAAAGGATGTGTCAAAGGTACGAAGACAATCAGCGAGTACTTACGCACGATCAAGGCCAAAGAGGATGATCTGGCGCTTCTTGGGAAGCCTATGGACCATGAGGATCTCACTGAGCAAACATTGGTTGGTCTCTCGAAAGATTACAAACCAGATATCAATGCAATCAACGGACGCGACAAACCGATCTCGTACACAGAACTCCATGAACGCCTGCTCAATCGTGAGGCTATGCTCAAGAGTTCTGATCAATCTGCTCATGCTCCAATAGTAGCCAATGCTACATATACTCGCTCACGTGCTTAACCAAACAACCAGTATCATCACAACACTCATCATCAACCTCGTAATGGGAATAACAATCAGGCGATGCGTTCTTCCAAGCCATATCGAGGTCGCTGTCAAGCATGTGGTACCCAAGGCGACATTGTAAAGTTATGTCTTGAGTTTCGTATCGTACGTGGGTCTGCAACAGCGCCTCCATGGTCCACATCTCAGTCGTACCAGAAGTCATGGACACCATCTCCATGCCCACAACCATGGCAGCCTCATGCCAATGCTGCGATGATGTCTGATCCCTCAACCTGGCTCCTTGACTCTGGTGCCTCCCACCACATGACATATAATATTCACAATCTCTCTCTCCACAACCCATACACTAGCAGTAATGATGTCCTCCTTGGCGATAATTCTGCACTGCAGATTTTGCATACGGGTTCATTTTCTATTCCCTCTTATACTTAGCCTTTCTTTTTCAATGATGTTCTATGTGTTCCATCTCTTGACAAAAACTTAGTTTATGTATTTCAATTATGCAAATCTAATGGAGTGGCTATTACCTTTACACCTACTTACTTCCAGGTTCGGGATTTACAGACGGGGGCTCTTCGTCTGGAAGGCAAGCCTAAGCATGGGACCTACGAGTGGCCGAAACAGAACTCTTCTTCTCCTCCATCTTAAGCATTCGCATCAGTTGTTAAGGCTACTCTAATGGATTGGCATTCTCGTTTAGGCCATCCGGCTTTATCCATTCTTCAAAAAGTTGTTTCTGATTTTCATTTACCTTTAAGTTCAAACGTTTTGTTAGCTTATCCATGTCAAGCGTGTTCTATTAATAAGATGCACAAGCTGCCATTTTCAAACTCTACTTTGCATTATTTACGCCCGTTGGACATTGTGTTTTCAGACGTTTGGATGTCGCCTTTGATGTCTGTAGATGGTTTCAAATATTACGTAATCTTCGTGGATCATTTGACAAGGTATACGTGGATATATACTACGACAAAAGTCTCAAGTATTACAAGTTTTCACAAAATATAAAACCTTGGTTGAAACTCGATTCCAACAAAAGCTTCGCACTCTTTACAGTGATAATGGTGGTGAATATATAGGCCTCATGGCCTTATTAACGAGTCATGGAATTTCGCACATGACCAGTCTATCACACACGCCCGAGCATAATGGTATTGCGGAAAGAAGATATCGACACATAGTCGAAACGGGCCTTGCCCTCATGTCTCATGCTTCCATGCCAAAGTGCTATTGGACATATGCTTTTGCAACTGATGTATATCTTATTAACAGGACATTATGTACGTTTTTGATATGCCTCTTAAGTGTGTCTGGACATTATTTCCGTGCACTCAAGAAAAGCAAAAAAGAAAAAGAAAAAGGAGAGACAAAGAAAAGAAGAGAGGAGAAAAGAGAGAAGAAAACCTGTTTTCGCCAGAGATTTCAGGTGGATGATCGGACTATCAAACGAGCTCCGATCTTGCTTAAATTTGCAGGGAAGCTTAGTGACTCAGTGGTCTTCAGATTCAACGGTGGGATTTTGTTTTCAACGGTTGGTTTGTCAGATATCTGGGTTTTAGCGTGACTTGTCGTTGCAGTGGTTCAGACGGATATATCTTGAGTGTTTGAGAAATCCAACGGGGAGATCTTCTCTTCTTGAGCTGAAATTTTGCATAGATTTTGTTGACTTGTTTATATAGGATTTGAACGGTGGAGATTGGATTTGGTGACCGTAATCCTAGTGAACTTGAAGTCGTTTGAGGCTGCATATTTCTGAGCTTTGTATAGCTCTCTTGTTGATTCTTTGTGTTAGAGATTGCTCTTTTGTTGAGCCTTACTCTTTGTGGTTGTTCTGTGGAACAGAGAAGACGTGGTTGTACTCAATCTATTTGATATAGTGGATTTGGAGTGGACTACGGTCCCATGGTTTTTCCTTCTCACATCGAGGAGGTTTTCCACGTAAAAATTGTGGTGTCTCGTTTTATTGCGTTTTTGAGACTGTTTCTTCTGCCGTACGTATTTTTCTCACAGACTCACACAAGTGCGGAAAACTATATTCCGTGTTTCGTGTTTCCCCAACAGAGTGGTATCAGAGCTTGTGGTTAGTGAGCTTTGGATTTCGGTAACTTTGGGTTATTGGTTCTGCTTGTGTGAGAGATGTAAAATATGGGCAGAATGATAACTCTGAATGGTGCTAATTATCATACATGTAAAGGTAAGATGGAAGATTTGCTTTTCGTGAAAGAATTCCATGTACCGGTTTTTCAGGAGAAGAAACTTGATGAGAAAACGGATGATGAGTGGAAGTTGCTGCATCGACAAGTCTGTGGTTTGATAAGGCAGTGGATAGATGATAATCTTCTGCATCATGTTGAAACAGAGACTAATGCTCGTTCTTTGTGGTTGAAGCTGGAGAAGTTGTATGCTCGAAAGACCGAGAATAATAAGATGTTCATGATCAAGTAGTTGATTGAGTTGAGGTATCAGGATGGTACTCCGATGACGTATCACTTGAATGCATTTCAGGGATTAATCAACAAGATGTCTGACATGGGTATTCATTTTGAAGATGAGATTCATGGTTTGTGGCTTCTTGGACATCACCGGATTCTTGGGAAGTGTTCACGATGTCTCTTGTAACTCCGCAGCGAATAGTGTTATTTCGATAGACTTAGTGAAGAACAGTGTCTTGAATGAGGAAACGAGAAGGCAGTCGAATCCTAGTTCCTCACGTTCAGATGTCATGGTTACTAAGTCAAGGGGGAGGAGTTCATATCGAGAGCCCAAGAAGGAGAAGAACAGGAGCAGAAGCAAATCTAATAGATTTGCGAATTTGGAGTGCCATTACTGTCATAAGAAAGGGCACTTGAAGAAAGATTGTTAGAAGTTGAAAAAGGACAACAAGCAAGGAAATCGTCAAGGAGATGGTGAAGATCGGGTGACTGTCACCCAGAATCAGTTTCTTATTCTTCTTGAGGGTGATGCCATTAATGTTGCATGCCAAGACACCAGTTGGGTTGTTGATAGTGGAGCTACTACTCATGCTACATCGCAGCGGGATTTGTTCACTACCTATATTCCAGGTAGTTATGGTTCAGTGAAGATGGGTAATGATGGTTTGGCTCAGGTTGTTGGCATTGGTGATATTTGCTTGGAGACTAGTCTTGGTACAAGACTTCTGCTTAAGGGAGTTAAGCATGTCCCAGATATTCGGTTGAATCTGATTTCTACGGTAAGACTTGATGATGAGGGTTTCTACAGTTTATTCGGTGGTGGTAAATGGAAGCTCTCACGTGGTTCTATGGTTATGGCTCGAGGTAATAAGTCTTCATTTTCTATTGGATGCATGCTAAGGTTTCCAAAGACATTGTTAATGCAGTGGAGAATGATGATGCCATAGAGTTACGGCATAAGAGACTCGGTCATATGAGCGAGAAGGGATTATCTGTGTTGTCAAAGAAGGAGGCTATTCCAGGGATCTCCGGTATGCACTTACAGAAGTGTGAGCATTGTTTTGCTGGGAAACAACACAGAGTTTCGTTTAAGTCTTCTGCACCTTCGAGGAAACCCGAGATACTTGACTTGGTGCATTCAGATGTGTGTGGTCCAATGAAGACAAAATCTCTTGGTGGTGCATCGTATTTTGTCACATTCATTGATGATCATTCGAG
This sequence comes from Orychophragmus violaceus, assembly GCA_030180135.1. Classification (NCBI taxonomy): domain Eukaryota; kingdom Viridiplantae; phylum Streptophyta; class Magnoliopsida; order Brassicales; family Brassicaceae; genus Orychophragmus; species Orychophragmus violaceus. Next base: position 76,745,724 of record CM058232.1, read on the forward strand.
GAAGTTGTGGGTTTTCACTATGAGGACGAAGGATCAGGTTCTGGGATATTTCAAGCATTTTGTGGCATTGGTTGAAAGACAGACGGGGAAGAAGTTAAGGTGTATCCGCAGTGATAATGGTGGTGAGTATTCTGGACCATTACATGCTTATTGCAGGGAACATGGTATTAGGCATCAGTTCATGCCGCCTAAGACTCCACAGTTGAATGGGTTGGCAGAGAGGATGAACATGACAATTATCGAGAGGAGCAGATGTTTGATTTCGCAGTCAGGCTTACCGATGACTTTCTGGGGTGAATCTTTGAGTTCAGTTGTTCACGTGCTGAAATTGTCACCAAGTGCTCCATTGGATGCTGACATTCCAAAGAGAGTTTGGACCGGCAAGGATGTTTCTTACGGTCATTTAAGGGTCTTTGGGTGCAAGGCTTTCATGCACATTCCTAAAGACGAAAGGTCGAAGCTTGAGATGAAGTCGCGACAATGTGTGTTCATTGATTATGGTCAGGATGAGTTTGGATACAGATTTTATGATCCCATTGAGAAGAAGCTCATAAGGAGCATATATGTTGTGTTCATGGAAGATCAGACGATTAAGGACATTGACAAGTCCGAAAAACCAGCTCAGTGAAATGAAGGTTTGATTGATTCAGCGGCAAGATGGAAAGGCAAGATGGAAGATTTGCTGAATGGTTAGAAGCCATGGGAGAAGAGATGGGTTCTTTTGATGAGAACGACACATATGAGTTGGTGAAGTTACCTAAGGGTAAAAAGGCGTTGCTTAATAAGTGGGTGTATAGGATTAAGCATGAAGATAACAATTTGCTACCTCGATAAAAGGCTAGATTGGTTGTGAAAGGATTCAGCCAAAAGAAGGGGATTGATTATGATGAAATCTTTTCTCCTGTTGTGAAAATGTCATCCATTCGGGTTGTACTTGGATTGGCAGCGAGTCTTGATCTAGAGGTTGAGCAGATGGATGTAAAGACGGCTTTCCTTCATGGTGATTTGGAGGAAGAGATTTACATGGTACAACCAGAAGGCTTTGTGAAAAGGACAAAGAGGAGTTAGTTTGTCGTTTGAAGAAAAGCTTTTACGGATTGAAGCAAGCACTGAGGCAGTGGTACATGAAGTTTAAGTCGGTTATGAGGGAGCATGGTTATAAAGAGACTACTTCATATCATTGTGTGTTTGTGCAGGTGTTTGGTGATGATGATTTTATCATCTTGTTGTTGTATGTTGACGACATGTTGATTGTGGACATGAACTTGAGCAGAATTCATGAGTTGAAGAAGCAGCTGAGCAAGTCCTTTGCCATGAAAGATTTGGGTCCAGCGAAGCAGATTCTTGGTATAAGAATTGTTCGAGATAGAGGTGAGAATCTGATTCACTTGTCTCGGGAGAAGTATATTGAGAAGGTCCTTCAAAGGTTTCACATGGACAAGTCTAAAGTTGTAAAGTTGTAAGCACTCCTCTTGCTACACACTTTAGATTAACTAGTCAACATAGTCCGAGTACAAATGCAGAGAAGAAAGATATGGCGAGAGTTCCATATGCTTATGCAGTTGGTAGCTTGATATATGCTATGGTTTGTACAAGACCAGATATAGCTCATGCAGTTGGAACAATTAGTCGTTTTCTTTCGAAACCGGGAAGAGAACACTGGAATGCTGTGAAGTGGATTTTGAGATCTCTTCTAGGGACTTCTAGTTTGAAGCTTACCTTTGGAGGTCATAAGTCATTGCTGGTGTGTTATACGGATGCTGACATGGCTGGGGATGTTGATTCCAGTAAGTCTACTTCGGGTTACTTAGTAACATTTTCAGGAGGAGCTGTGGCATGGCAATCAAGGTTACAAAAGTGTGTTGCACTTTCTACCACTGAAGCTGAGTTTATAGCCGCAACGGAAGCTTGTACGGAGTTGTTGTGGATGAAGAATTTTCTTGGTGAAATCGGTTTCAAGCAGGAGAAGTATGAGCTGCTTTGTGACAGTCAAAGCACGATTTGTCTCGGGAAGAACTCGATATTTCATTCGCGTTCGAAACACATTAACAAGAGGTATCATTGGATACATGATATGGTTGCTTCTAAGGAAGTGGAACTTGTAAAATTTCATACGGATGATAATGGAGCTGATATGATGACTAAGTCGTTGCCGAGATTGAAGCTTGAAGTTTGCCGAGAGATAGCCGGTATGGCTGTTTCCTCCACTTAGTCGGAGGAGAAGTTTGTCGGTGTTCCTCCTATAGTGGGGAAACACTGTTTGGGTTTTAATAAATATTATGACCCATGTATATACGGTTTTAGATATGCCTCTAAAGTGTGTCTGGAAATTATTTTCATGCACTCAAGAAAAGCAAAAAAAAAAAAAAAAGGAGAGAAAAAGAAAAGAAGAGCGGAGAAAAGAGAGAAGAAAACATGTTTCCGCAAGAGATCTTCAGGTGGATGATCGGATTATCAAACGAGTTCTGATCTTGCTGAAATTTGCAGGGAAGCTTCGTGACTAGTGTTCTTCAGATTCAACGGTGAGATTTTGTTTTCAACGGTTGGTTTGTCAGATATCTGGGTTTTAGCGTGACTGGTCGCTGCAGTGGTTCAGACGGATATATCTTGAGTGTTTGAGAAATCCAACGGTGAGATCTTCTCTTCTTGAGCTGAAATTTTGAATAGATTTTGTTGACTTGTTTATATAGGATTTGAACGGTGGAGATTTGATTTGGTGACCGGAATCCTAGTGAACGTGAGGTCGTTTGAAGCTGCATATTTCTGAGCTTTGTATAGCTCTCTTGTTGATTCTTTGTGTTAGAGATTGCTTTTTTGTTGAGCCTTACTCTTTGTGGTTGTTCTGTAGAACAGAGAGGACGTGGTTGTACTCAATATGTTTGATATAGTGGATTTGGAGTGGACTACGGTCCCGTGGATTTTCCTTCTCACATCGAGGAAGGTTTTCCACGTAAAAATTGTGGTGTCTCATTTTATTGCGTTTTTGAGATTGTTTCTGCTGTCGTACGTATTTTTCTCACAGATTCACACAAGTACGAAAAACTATATTCTATTGCGCCGTTGTCGCATTCCGTATTTTCCCAACACTTTTAGCCATAATCGTCGATGAAATCGACGCTAAGATTCAACACCAGCTTACCAACGAGGTCAAACTCTCAGATGGTCCCGTTGTGAAGCCAGTCACAATATGCAACTCTTGACAATTGTTTAATTTGTTCTTAATAAGGCAAAAAACAAAAAACAAAAAGAAATTTGGTTTAATCAATCAAATAAGTTTGAACCATGAACCACAGAATTATAATCGGTTTAGCCTCTGGTTCGGTTCTGATACATTTTACAGAAAAACACAAGCGAGTACAAAAGATTGATAAAATCCTAAAACCCTAATACAGCTTTCAATCAAACACTTTACTTTGGAAGAGCAGCAGAGGAACGACGGGGAGAAAGCATGAGCATCATCGCAGGATCCTACGAGAGATTCATATGGGGTTTCAAGCTTAAACCCACCAAACACGACGCCGACAATGAAACCCTAACCCTTTCCCCTCTCTTCTCTTACCCTTCCCACATCTCCTCAATCACCACCGTCGCTTGCTCCGGTCCCGCCGCTGCTTCCGGCGGCTCCGATGATACCATCCATCTCTACGATCTCCCTTCCGCCTCTTCCCTCGGCTCTCTCCTAGACCACAATCACACCGCTTCCATCACTGCTCTCTCATTCTACACTCCGGCTTCCCTCTCGTTCCCTCGTAATCTCATCTCCGCTGCCGCTGATGGCTCCGTCGCTATCTTCGACACCGATCCTTTCGTTCTCCTCAAATCCTTTCGTCCTCATAAGAAGGCAGTCAACGATCTTGCGATTCATCCCTCTGGGAAGCTCGCTTTGGCCGTTTACCGTGACGAGTGCTTTGCTATGTTGAATCTGGTGAGAGGAAAGAGGAGTTTCTGTTGCAGGTTAGGTCACGAGGCGAGTCTTGTGAAATTCGATCCGAGTGGGGAAAAGTTTTTCATGGTGGTTAATAGTAAAGTTGGAGTTCATCAGTCAGAGGATGCTAAGCTTCTTCTCGAACTTGACAATACTAGCCACAAGCGTATACTCTGTGCTACTCCTGGAGATGTGAGATTTTCTCTTACTTATCTCTCTCTTTCTATATTAACTTGTCTTCAATGTCTCAAAAACCCTTGTCCTGGATCCAAAGTGATGGTTTTAGAGCTGTTCTTGTTTTTTGCTTGCTCCTATCTAAATTGCAGAAGAGAGTCTGATTTAAGAGTATCAGAGTATTCGGTCCTATGGTTTGAACTCTTGTTTTCTTTTAGCTTACGTTGCTCTAGTTTTGAATTTGTTAAAGCCTCCATCTTTTTAAAGCCTCCAAACCAGTTATTTGGCTAAGTAGAGTTGTTCTTATGTTGATACTGTTTTATTCCAGGAAACGGTGATGATTTTGATTCAGGAAATTATATTTCTTGGCTAAAATGTTTGCTTAATTTGCATTGCAACAGAGTGGAACTCTGTTTACAGCTGGTGAGGATCGGGCCATAACAGCTTGGGACACAAATAGCGGGAAGCTTGCTTATTCCATACAAGATGCTCACCCAGCTCGCATCAAAGGTGTCGTGGCGCTTACCAGGAATGACAGCGAAGGTGCATCAGAAGATCCATACTTTGTTGCTTCTGCATCTTCTGATGGGATTATACGTGTTTGGGACATGCGAATGGCGGCTAAAGAGAATGCAAAACCGTTAGCTGAGACAAATACTAAATCAAGGCTTACATGTCTTGCCGGGTCAGCTCTTAAATGTGAGTTTTTTCTTTTCATAATCTACATACAAAGACAATAAATAAACTTGTACAAGTTGCGACATGATTATTCATCTCTCTCTATTTTATTCAGCTATGAGACGGCCACAGATTGGAAATCAAAAAGCACAGAAGCTAGAAGAAGGGCCCAAGTTAGGATGAGAGAGCTGTTTCATTGACTAGTAAAAGTTTTTGAGCTGAAAATTTTCTGATGGAAGTTTTGGTAGAATCTTAAAATATGTTCCAGTATGTTCTTGTTGGATTGCAATTAAACAAATTTTGTTAAACCCTCAATTTGTGAAAGAAAACAATTCTTACTATTTATTACTTACATGAGTTCTTGGTCAATTTTGGACAAGTACCTTGTGTCATTATGTTAAAGTATTCTACTCCTAACTTGGCTCGTTGGGCATTCAGCAACCAATAATTTGCTCTCAACTTTTATTGCATTTTTGCTCAAACATCATTGAACCAAAGCGTCGTATAGTAAAGTAAAGCTGATTCACTGTTTAAGGTTTCGAGTGCTATGCTCTAAGGATGAAGAAATGCAATGGAAACAACATAATGCATCAATACTGAGTAGTGTTGTTTGGGATTTTGCCTTGTTTCAATTGGGAAAGAGCATATTCACCGGTACGGATGAGATCAGCAACGTTATGTTTCGAAATCTCCTCGGAGCCAAACAAGAAGATGGTCTTAACCTCAGCTTTCTTTGCGAGTCTTGAAGCGTAACTAAGCTGCAGCTTCGGTGAGTTAATGCTCCTCAGTAATTGGCGGTACAAGGAAAGAACTTTCCCTCTGTTCTTTGCAGCTTCTTCTGCTGTTAACCATATCAGGCTCGTCATGACAACACAAGAATTGTGCCTGCAACAAAGAGTTCATTGGGTAATTTTGTCGAACATCTGTTGTGCAAGAGAACCAAACACCAAAAGGATGTACTATAATAATTCATAACAGAGATGATAATACATCGCCCAAGCAATTTCATAGCAAAATTAATTAGAAAGAGAACAAAAAGACTGTGACTTGCCTTCAGCTGCTAGAGATTTTTACCGAACGGCGAGCGTGCGAGCAGGGGTTCCGAGACACAGAATATGGTTCCGAGACACAGAATATGGTCCAGAATGACACTTGGATTTATGTGTGATTGGTACTCCCTCCATTTTATATTAAATGTCGTTTTAGAGTTTAAATTTTGTTTTATTATAAACTAGGTTTTTGGCCCGTGCGTTTGCACGGACTAATTGTTTAGTTAAAAATTTTATGGAGTTAAAATTATGTCATAAATTATTAAAATATTAATAGAAAAAATTAAAATATATTAATTAATTAATTTTGAGGTAAGATAAGTATTGAAAAAAATATGTGGCGGTGTGGAATTAGCAGACAACAAATAAAAGATGAGAAAATAAGAAAATAGGCTTTGAAAATAAGTGACAGGCTCAACTCATCTCTTCTCCCTAAAAACAATGGAGGATCATCTCAATTCCATAGCATGCAGAAAAATTGTATAATAAACCAACCAAAAATCTATGATCTTACCTTGTCTTATCGAACTCGAATCGTAGAATATTCAAATCTTGGTGTTTTTCCTGTTTTTCTGGTTTGTCGATATTCTTCGTGTGCGATCTCTTTCTGTTGAATTTTTTTTTCAAGATCTAATTTAGTTTATACTTTAGTTTATCCATTAGTAAACCCAATATTTGTTACATATGCATGATCGCACCATCGATCTCATACCACGGATAGTAGAAGCCGACGGACTATGTCTTCTCCTACCGAATGGGTCCTCTGTGATCTGTCTCTATCATACCTCGTTTGGTTTGTTTTATCAGGCCCTAACATTGATCTACATGAAATTTTTGTATTATCTTTGTAATTCCTAGTTTTACCTTTCGAAACTGTGAATGGATTATTATCTTTGTATTTGATGATGTTGAGTGTCTAGGCGTAAGTGTTATCTTAGTTTCCATCAACTTAAACTAATAATACTCTGGTGCATCTTCCGCTTATTATTGAGTAATATGGTTGATTGGCTCATTTTTTGTTTATGTGATGCATAGTTCTTTGACAAGTATTGGGGCATGCGTGTGCTCGTCTAGTCCATGTCCAAGTAGAGGGATAATTCGTTGAGCGAGATGCAGCGGAACAAAATGTCAAAAGGCATTGAAAGCAGAGGTTGGTATGCATGTCGACAATGCCCAAGCTGCAGTAGGTGACGGTGGTTAGTGGCATGAAATTTTATTTAGTGTTTGCAAGTACGCTGACGGTGAAGGGTAACATAGAAGATGGGTAGTTGAAATACTTGTTGGTGAACTCTGAGATGGCATTGATTTTAGGGTCCAAGTAGAACCTCGTTGTGGCCGTAGAGTTTATAAAAAGGTTCCCTGTATGCGCAAACAGAGCAGTGTTAGTAATGTGAGCAGGTGCGGAGTAGACATCTTCATCCTTGGGAGCATGGATGATCACAACATCGGGCAATGGTGTCTTTGGTCCTAGTATGCCCTTAGGGTCCCAGTCAAGCATGACCTTAACCTTGATTCCGAGCACACCCTGCACACCAGACACGGGTTAGACATTGCAGGTTCACATAGTCAGTCAATAAGAGGAAACTGAGGAAATCAAAAGATGAAACTTTACCTGTCTAAGCAGAACATGTCTCACAGCAGAGTCGATGTATTCCTTGGTAGGTTGACCAGAGGAAACCATGTAACTATCCTTGAATTTCATGGACTTGGCACGTGCTGCACGGAGCTTTCCACTCACAATGACCTGTGTAAGCATTGTGTTAAAAAGTGAACAATTTCTTGAGATTATTTGTGGATAAAATAACAATTATAGGATATTGGGATCTGTACTCACCTCACATCCCTTAGCTCCACTCTCCATGACGAATCTCAAGACACCATAGCAAGCCCAATAATGTGAATATAATGGGATGAGAGCTTAAATTGAAAAAATAAAGCTTGAATGACTTTGAAAAACCAGAGTGTGATACATGACAATTACACAAATAAAATAGAGAAAGTGTCATTGTCTCTATGAAGGAAAGAACTTGATGCCTAAAATAACTACACATTCACTACGATTATTAATACACATAACTACTAAGTTTGGTGAATGCTTTATATGAGCTGTAAGCTAACAAAATCCAGTATCACTTTATGAATCAAAATCCAACAAAGTAAATAGTCGTACCTACGAACAACAAGTCAACCAAGAAGCTTGTAACGGAGAGACTCAGCTTGAGCAATGGCACAGAGACCTCTGTTGGCGACCTTTTCAGCGTAAAGCTCAACACTGTCCTGAGGGAATCTGAATCTCTTCTGGACAAGATATGTCAATTCTCTGATTCTCCTTCCCTTCTCACCTATATCCAACGAACACCCAATAACTATCCTCGTGAGATCTCTACAAAAGATTTCAAATTCTAAAAGAAGAATAGATTGAACATACCGAGAACATTTTGAGTACTGGTGGCTCTGATGATAATCTCAATCCTCATTGGAGTGACCCTAACTTCCACACCAGAGTAACCATCCTCTGCAAGCAGAGACTACTCTTATAAGCCAAACTCAAAAGGAGGTAATTGTAAATAGTGAGAAACGAAACCTGAGATTCCCAAGCAGAGAAATGGCTACGACAGAGAGATGTAGAGACAGCTTTGATTCTGATCTCAAGAGGGTGAGGTGGATTCGCTTCCACTTCCTCCATAACCAGTGGCTCACTATACGCCATGCCACCGCCGCTGTAGAATTTCTCTTATTGTTTTATCAAAATCCATTAACGACGAATAAACAAAATAATTATTTTTTACCTTTGCAGGTTACGACTCCAGGTTGTTCGGAGGTTGAGGAAGACGACTTTGTTTATCCCAAATTTGCTTGGGTCAAGCACAAAATGAATGGACCTGTAGAGAGAGAAGAAGAAGGGGATGAAAAAAAAGCATGGGAAAAATCAGAGCTTCCTCCTAAAGCAAAAATCACCAACCACGTTGAGCTTAAAAAAGCAGACTTTACAGCTTTAGAGGATCCAACCTGACTTGAGTCATTCCAGCCACCACCCCTTTACAGCAGGATAGACGCCGTTGATCAGAGATTCCGGATTACAAACGGAGACTGATGACACAACAGATGAGAGAGGCTTCCTAGTGGCGCTACGGCATGGGAGATGAAGATCTTGTAGGCAGTGAGACGGAGATAGGATTCGGAAATTTGGATGGCTAGTTGTCCGAGTGGAGACAGTGAAAGATGGGAAGGTGTAACGGACGCCATTGAAGAGGAGCGTGAAGTCGCCGACGGTGACGGCGGCTGAGATTTACATCTGGTAAATCGAGTACTATGCGACGATCAGATTTACAGTTTGCAAGTACGTAAATGCTCACACTGATAATATAGAGTCAATGGGCATTTTGATTGAACCTGCAAAAACAACCGAGAGATGGAAGGGACAAATCGTAAATGCTCACACTGATAATGAAACAGATTCAAAGAAAAAAATAATTAGGGTGGAGAAAGTACTTACAATCTTTGAAAGGGAATCAATTCCTTCGATTTTCTTTGTAGAGAAGATATAGAGAACAGTTATAATCTGGAATTATGGGTAAGAAATTATGATTATAGCTCATGGTTGGATTCCAATAGGGTGGAGAAGATCATGGAGAAGTTGGAGAGAGAGTAGGGATCGTGGGTTCTTGGAGGAAAAAACTTTTCCAAATTTTTTGTTTTCTTTTTTTCGATAAAGTAATGAGCTAAAAATAGCTGTAAAGGATTGGAATTACAAAATGATAAGGAAAATAGAGTTCGAATGAGTTTAATAAGAAGAAAATAAATAAAAGGGAAAAAAATCAGAAATTGACGGAGAGGAGGACACGATGGAAAAGTCCACGTGTCAACTTTTTAGGTAAGCAGTTTTGGCTCATTTTGCTGGTGCATTATGGGTTAAAGGATGTCTTTTTACATTTTCAATACAATTTTTAACTAAATTTTCCAGTTTTATCCTTATTCATTTAGCTTAATAATAAGTGTGAACACATTATATATATAATTAATGAAGGATAAAACAGAAAATTTAATTATTTTCTTAATAAGTGTGAAAAAATCTTAAACGACACTTAATCTGAAAAGGAGGGAGTATTTGTATGTGAGAGCTATGTCTTTTGGGAAGCAATGCCCTGAGTTAAAATTATAAATGGAGAGTTATGTTTTGGGTGTGATTAGGCTACATTCGTGAATGAAAAACTGATTTACATGTGATTAGGATAAAAGGTATATTAAAATTATTAATTAATTTATTAATTTAAATTATTTTATCAAAAAAAAAATTCTGATATTTCGTAAAAATGTAAATTTTTGTTTTTCCGTCCAAATCACAAATTTTTATTTTTACCGTTAAAAACACAAATTTCCATTTTTCATCCAAAACCACAAAATTCCATTTTTCCGCAAAAATGTAAAATTTCCTCTCTCTTTTTTGCCAAAACACAAAATATTCGTTTTAGCAGAAAACAGAAATTTGCATTTTGGCGTGAAAACGGAAATTTGCGTTGTGGCGTAAAAACGGAAATTTGCGTTTTTGGCGGAAAACGAAATTTCGTGGTTTTGGTGAAAAAATAGAAATTTTCGGTTTTGGCGGGAAAACGAAATTTGTGTTTTGGCAGAAAACATAAATTTTTCGGTTTGGTTGAAAACAGAATTTTGCAGTTTTGACGGAAAAATAGAAATTTTCGTATTTGGCGGAAATTCCCGCTTACCTTCCAAAAACAAAAAATCTGGTTTTTCCCGCTAAAAATATGATTTTGTTTTTTTTTTTGGCGGAAAATAATGATTGTATGTTATTGACCAAATAACTTAGATTGTACAGTTTTTGGCAAAAAAAACAAACAAAATTATATTTTTTGTAGAAAACAAGATTTTGTATTTTGGTCGGAAAACAAGTTTGGTGTTTTAGTTGAAAAACTGGATTTTACGTTTTTGTCGAGAAAACGAGAATATTGCAATAATATATTTTAATTAGTAATAATAAAACTTAATATAATTAGTAATAGGAAAAATTATAAAATAAAGAAGAAAATATATAATCACACCACAATCACAATTTTTTTTTTTTGTCATTGAGTGATACATAATTTGTAAAAAAACTAATTACCTTATAAAAGTAAATGAATCGCATCATTGTCAAATCTGAATGACATTCGGTGGTAGACCATGATTAGGGTCATCACACCACGATCAGTTGTCGGATCGATAGTGGTTGTGAAATGGTACTACCGGATGGATTCAAGGTCGGACCGTGGGAGGACTGTACGATCGCTTGGGCGACATACGGACGATCCGTTGATAATTCAAGGGCTGTATCAGAGACGACAGGTCAACGCCACTGTTCGGATAAACCCACGGATGGATCAGACAAACCATGCAGGCGTAGGTACGACCGCAGGACGATCACAAGATGATCGGCAGACGATCGCCCCCGTCCGTACGGACGTGAACTCATGACACCCATTCGTAAAACACGACCCAACCACGGCAGCGTCCGTTCGCGTATGGGCGGTCATGAATGAGACTTAGGCCGAGTTAGAGGAATGTATAATGGTTAGGGATTTACTTTTAGGCTATGGAATTATACATATAGAAACATGTGTTAGGTTGTCGGATTTACATATAATTCATGCTTAGGGTTTTATAAGTCTTTTGATGAACTTATGTTGCAGGGCTTGAGGTTCATACTAGAGATGACTAAACTTAGGCGCGGAACACAAGGCTTGACGGACGAGTGGTGGATTAGTATGGATAGTTAGGACTAAACGATGTAATGACTCTCTGAACAAATACACTATTGTATCATTACCTTGATTCCTTATTAATAAAATGAATGTTTTTTCTTTATATGTTTATGGGTGATGGATATAGACTTAGGTGAATGAAATATATATATACGGAATAGGGCCTTAGTGTAGCATGGACCATTCGGATCAGGTAGTGGACGAACAGGGGAACCTCTACTAGCTTAGGAGCCAGGTTGGGGTGTTTCAAGTTAGTATCAGAGCAGAGTTGTTTCTAGGATATTTTTGGGTTATGGCATACACCACTCGTCCAAGGTCAGATTTTCCGCGATAGATATGTTTGCTTAGACTTGAAGATATAATGTTAGGCAGGCTAACTTGTTGAATCTGTTTGATTCCCTAGGATCCAGGGTCTAGGTGATTGAATCTGAAAGCTGACCTCGTGATTACCTGTAGATTGGCAGCGGAAGTATGAGCAGGTAATCGAGATCTAGAGCGCCTCAATCGCTGTAACATCCCCGAACCGGGATAGACCCTAAACGTTGGGCTGTCTATGGAACCATAAGACCGAATACATGATCAAGAAGATCAATGAGAGAGTTTCATAGACAGAAGAAGGTCAAGCTCAGCGGGGAAGAAGCTTAGCTTAAAGAAAAGCAGCTGAAAGGGAAGTGTTCAGCTCAAAGGAGCTGAACAGTCCAGCTGGTCAGCTAGCAACCAGCTCAACCCAGCTAGCTTGAGTGTTCAAGTGTTGGGTCAGCTGGTCAGCTAGTGACACTAGCTGACCAAGGGGCACCAAGGCGAATGGACACCAAGGAAAAGTTGTGTCCATTCGGCCAACCAATGCACCCTTCTCCATGGGCAGTTATGGCACGACTTTGGGGCTATAAATAGACCATAAGGAGGCCATTTTCGTGCACCTATCTCCCTGGGAAAAACCCAGAATAATCCTAAGGCAAAGGCCAAACAAATTCAAGAGAAAAAGGAGGATTTATGGCCGGTTTAACAAGGGGATTAGCCGGCCATGAAAAGGGAGTTTGGGGAACGTTTCTGAAGTTAAAAATCTCCATATCTCCATGTCTAAAGAAGGGCAGAAGCCGTGGGTGCAAACTCAGAATCAACAAGGAAGAAAACCGACATGATTCATGGGAGAAAGAAAGGATTCTATGGCCGGTTTCTATAAGGGATTCTAAGCGGTTTCTAAGGATGATTTGGGAAGGTTTCTAAGGAAAATTAAGTCTGGAAACCAATAGAGAAAACCCAGAAATTGATGAAGATTCGTTTGAAGATTTGAAGAAAATTCCCGGTAACCATCCGTGGGTCGTTCACGGACGACCGCGGGTCGCTCACGGTCGACCGCGGGTCGTTCACGGACGACCGCGGGTCGTACACGGTCGACCGCGGATCATCACGGACGACCGTAACCGTCACGGACGAACACGGACGGACGCAGATGGTGCTCGGGTGAACGCGGGTCACGTACGGACGACCGCGGGTCGATTGCGGACGACCGCGGGTCACGTACGGACGACCGTGACCGTTCACGTACGGTCGTGTCCGTTCGCGGACAGTCGTGGGTGTTTCACGGACGACCGTGGGACGATCACGGACGACCGCGGGTCGTGTACGGACGACCGCGGGTCGCGACAGACGACCGTAACCGTTACGGACGGGTGTGTCCTTACACGGACGACTGCGGGTCAGAAACGTACGTCCGTGGACGAGACGAACGACCGTGGATGATTGAGAATGACCGCGGGTCGTTACGGACGACCGCGGGACGCGAACGAAGGGTCGTGTCCGTTCACCAAAGGTTGTGTCCGTTCGCGAACAGTCGCGTCCGTTCACGGACAGTCGCGTCTGTTGACGGACGATCGCAACGAACGCACGTACGAACGTGATAGGTCAAGAATTAATCCCTATACTAAACTGCAAGTGAACAGCAATGTCAAAGTAGTATATAGGGTTATCGAATCCACAGGGACACTTGGTCTCAAGAGAATCAAACTGTAGGGAATGAATACTAGAAATAAGCAATGTGATTGTATTGAAAGTAGTGCGAGAAAGTAAATCAGTAGCAGAGATTATTGGTTGTGAAAGCAAGTAATTAAAAGCGTCAAACCTAGGGTATTCTCAGGAAATCAGACTAGCAGACAGTTCATTCAGCAAGGATCTAATTAAGCACAGTTCTAGAACTCAAAACACAGATATAGAATTAACCAAATTCCTTTGCGATAATTCTCTAAGTCTAAGTGCAGCAAACCAAACTTCCGTTTGCGCAAAGTTTAATTGCCCAATTTAATTAGTTCAGATTCCTAAACCCCACTTCCGTGACGTATTTAGCAACCTAAGATCTAGATTCTAATTGATCAGGTTAGAACTAGCTTTAAGCACAATTAAATTGAAGAACAGATATAGTTTGAATCCTTAACTGAAATTGAACAAGTCTAGCAAGTCATGAAATCCTATGTGAGAAACCCTAAGCCTAACTAGGAATCTACTCAGACATAGATAATGAAATCATGATCATATGATAGGTAAATTGCATAAAAGAATAAGAGTAAAAGGGGTTCGAAATCTTCTCCAAATACAGATGATGAATCAGGTTCAGATCAGCCCCAAAAGCTCTAAAAATCCTCTGCTCTTAATTATGAAAGCCAACTATAAAGCGTATGTCAAAACTTCTAATAAAAACTCTAAAAACTCTATTATATAGGCATAATCTCGGATGGGGCTTCTGTGTAAATACTGGAACTATCTTGGGCTTCTTTGTAAATCTTCAATACTTGTCAAACCGACGTGTACGGCCCATCTCGCGACTGCATCGATCGATGCTTTGAGTGCAACGATCGACGCATGATCAATTATACGAACAGTGAGTTAAGCTCTCGGCCAAAACGTCCCAAAAGTCCCAAAATGCTCCAAATATCTCCAATTAGCTCCAATCCTGATTTAACCTGTAAAAGACTCTAAACAAAGACAAAAGACACTAAAACACATCTATATCATGGTCTAAAATGGGTAAAAACCATGATATATCAACTCCCCCACACTTAGCTTTTGCTTGCCCTCAAGCAAAACATAGAACTAAAACATGGTGAAGAGGTTTGAAAACTCTTCAGAAACTCATTTCATCTTAGAAGCTACAATACTCAGATTCCCCTTAGTAAACCACTGAAAGAATCAATCACAGGATATCAAGACCAACATGTACTTCCCCCACACTTAGCAACTGTCCTAGGTAAACTCCACAATCACATTCAAGCATTCAAATTCTCCCTACTGACTTCTGCAAGTATTTAAGTGCGGTCTCACCTAAGGAGTATCGATCTAAAGGCACATGGATTCTTACCTAATCAGCTCTAGACCACCATACTATCTTTCTCTAGTCCCTTTCTTCTCTTTCCCTTCTTTAACAACTGATTTTTCCCACATTGGGTATCATTTTATTTTTTTTTATCAGTGTTCTTCCCGTTATGGGGTGTACTTTGGACACATTCCATGGATCACATGAGAGAAAATAGAGTTTGCTACCATTCCCATGACCACTTCGGAGTTACTAACTCATCCTCAGTTTATTATCTTTTTTTTTTTACTTTATAGAAGGGGAGAAGGGGACTAAATAGGACAGGTTTACAGGCTGTGTCAGAACTAACAGGGAATCCGACATAAAGTATACCAAGCCCTTAGGTGAGAAAATCTAAGTCAGTATTAGGGGTGAAGTCAGTAAAGGATCCTCTGGTACCTGAAGTGATATGGGTGTTCCCAGTAGGTTGATCTGTGATGGGGTTTTCTAATAGTCAGAGATAGATCCTGCAACTTCATCCCAATGGTTACTTAAGTTCCTGCAAGTCTTGTAAATCTCCTCAGAAAATCATAGTTTCTTACTTAAACGATTTTGACTCAATAAAACAAAAATTTTTGAAAAACGGACTGACTCTTAAGAAAACAGAAAGATAAACGTCAGTAGCACCTCCCCCACACTTAAGACACACTGTCCCCAGTAGTGTCCAGCGAAGGATCGGTAAAAAGAAAATAAAAATAAAAATTGAAAAGGTGAGTTTATGTCTGTCGGGTTACCTCTGTCGCACAGCATCGATCGGTGCATTAGATGCATCGACCGTTACTTGGCGACTTTCGTGTATGGTCGATCGTTGCTCAGGACCGCAACGATCGCTGCAATGCGATTCCTTTCGTATTGTGACGATCGATGCAGAAATGCATCGATCGCTGCACTGCGATTTAATCCGAGACCTGCAAACATGACTGCACCAGAAACAAAAACAAACGTAAAATCCTAACAAAAACACCAGAAATTAAAAAGAAAAACACTAATACCTAATGGTGGGTTGCCTCCCACCCAGCGCTTGTTTAAGGTCAATAGCTTGACCGGACGCGCAAGATCTTTCAGGCTCCGGAAGATCCTGACAGAGACTTTTTCTGTCTCTGTTCAAGTCTCCTCATCCATGGTGGAGAATAGGCTGTTGCAGAATGCTTCAGTCCAAGAAAAGATGGAGTAAAATGCGCTCCAGGATCTATTATCACAGTCTCATTCAGCTGCTCATCATCTGCTTCCAAGATCTTGAAAGTCTGTCCATCTATCAGTGGCTTCCGCAGCTTCTCCATCTCATATCGCAGTGTCTCATCTCCCAGGTGGAGGTCTATTAGACTCTGTCTAACATCAATCACAGCTCCTGCTGTAGCCAAGAATGGTCTCCCAAGCAATAAAGCTTCATCCGGATCGCAGGCATATTTCAGCACAAGGAAGTCCGTTGGAACTAAGTAGTTTCCAACTCTTACCGGAATATCAATAAGGAGCCCTTCAGGAACTCGCATGGACTGATCAGCTAGGATAAGACGTGTCCTAGTAGGAGCAAAATCCAACATACCCAGCTTCTCTGCCACAGAGTAAGGCATTATGCTCCCAGCAGCTCCTAAGTCACACAGAGAACGCCTAAAACTATCTTCAAAGATAGAACAATCAAGTACAAAGACTCCAGGATCAGGCAGTTTCTTTGGGACCTTAGTTAACAGAACATCACTAATATGCTGAGGAACTACTATCACCCATTCTCTCAGCTCTTCATCTAATGGCAACATCTTGTTCAAATATTTCTGAACACATGGATGATAAGGTGGATCATCAGATGATGGAATTTCTTCCAAGTCTTCACCACTCTTTTCTAGCCTTTTCAGCTCTTCAATCTCTTGTTTAATCACTTCAGACACCTTGGGACAGTGCCAAATAGCTCGTGCATAAACATCCTCTGGAGTGATTTCAGATGTATCAGGGAATAGGCGGGCTAGTTCTGCATCAATCTCATTTTCATCCCACGGATTCTCTGCTTGTTCACGACCTGCATCGATCGATGCCAGATGTGTATCGATCGTTGCATCGCGATCATCACAACTTCCACCCGAGAGTTTTTCACAGAAATCCGAAAATTCTTCCTCAGTCACCAACTCAGCTGTACTTAGCTCAAATTTCTCCCCCAGATAAGATCCATCATTAATCAGTACAGAACAGGCCTTAATATGAGTGTCTGCAACTCCTTTTCCTTTCAGTGAGCTGGACATCTGATTCACCTGAGTGTCCAACTGCTTCATGTGAGTGCTCAATGTCTCAAACTTCCCATTGAGGTCCTGATAGACAGCGTCCAGCTTCTTGTTGTTGTCTACAGAAAGCTTGGTTTGACTTTCCATTAGTTGCTCCATCATAGCCTCCATTTTGCTCTCATGGGCTGTAGGTGCAGGAGGAGTCTGATAAGATGTAGATCCATAGGTTCTCTGAGTACCTTGTCCATAGGTCTTCTGAAAACCACCATTCTGTCCTCCATTTGAGAATCTGTTCCCCTGTTGATTACTAAATCTATTACCTTGGAAACTGGAACCTCCTATGAAATTCACATCTTCTTCCTGAGTGTCCTCCTCAGTCTGAATCACCTCTACATCTTGGGCAAAGTGGACAGCTTTTTTACTTGTCAGAAGATTGTAAACTGTGTCCAATCTGGATCTTATGTTAGCTATATCAGAATTCTCTACGGTTCCACCAGATTTCTTCCTCCTTTCATCCATTGTTTTGCAACTATTGCTGCCAATCAGGTTCCCTATCAACCGTTTAGCATGTGTAGGAGTTCTGGTGCTGAAATTGGCATCACTGGAATTATCCAGCGCAGTCTGATAAGGAAGATCTATTCCTCTGAAGAAAATACCAATCAACTGTACTTCTGTGAATCCATGGTGTGGACAATCACGCTGATACTGCTTAAATCTCATCCATGCAGTTGTCAAAGGCTCCACAGCTCCTTGGGAAAAAGTGAGTATGTCCTGTCTGGACTGATCTGAGCGCGCAGCATCGTAGAAGTGGCGCAGGAACTCACTCTTTAAGGCTGCCCAAGTAGTATACTGACCAGGTGCCAGTTGTCTCAGCCATGCACTAGCGTCTCCAGCAAGACTGTGCGGAAACAGCTTAAGGAACAGATAGTCCGGGCATACTCCTTCATACTTCATGCCAGTGACTATGTCCTCAAACTTGTCAATGTGATCCATAGGCTGCTCTGATTGAAGACCATGAAAAGCAATCTGCCTCATCAGTTGGTAGTAGATAGTTTTTACCTCAAAATCATTCCTCTCGAAGGCAGGAAGCACTAGAGCTGCTCGGTTTGCATGAAACTCATCAGGTCTATTGTAATCAGCTAGTGTCCTCTCATGAACTACCATCTCTCTACCTTGAGCTCGATCTTGCGGTTGTTGCTCAGGTTCAGGGGGGTCAGGGATGACATTCCCTTCAGCATCAACCCGATGCCCAGCAGCATTGTACGGGTTGTTATCTTGGTCCCTCAGGGTACCTTCAGCATCTGGTATCAAGATCAGACGTTCTCGAACCATTCTCTCTCTCTTTTCTCTTCTGATAGTCCTCTCTAGACGTCCAAGTTCTTCTAGGTTGAGATTAACTAAGCTCGAGTTCGGATTACTTCGAGTGTTCTGCGTTGGCATAAACTGTCTGTAATCGTCCAGCAACGATCGATGCTATCAGTGCAACGATCGATTCAATCTCAAATCGCTCAGTGATGATCGATGCAAAGGGTGCAACGATCGACGCAAGGCGAAATTCGTACCTGCGACAGAGAGAAACAGAGAAAAGTCAGCAAAAATAAAATAAAATAAAA
Source organism: Orychophragmus violaceus (assembly GCA_030180135.1). Lineage (NCBI taxonomy): Eukaryota > Viridiplantae > Streptophyta > Magnoliopsida > Brassicales > Brassicaceae > Orychophragmus > Orychophragmus violaceus. Next base: position 76,764,475 of record CM058232.1, read on the forward strand.
AAAAAACAAAAAACAAAAACGAAAAACGAAAAATTTCTAGTAAAACCCTAAGTTCGGTCCTATCGAAGACTCTAAGAGTCCCCGGCAACGGCGCCAAAAACTTGATAGGTCAAGAATTAATCCCTATACTAAACTGCAAGTGAACAGCAATGTCAAAGTAGTATATAGGGTTATCGAATCCACAGGGACACTTGGTCTCAAGAGAATCAAACTGTAGGGAATGAATACTAGAAATAAGCAATGTGATTGTATTGAAAGTAGTGCGAGAAAGTAAATCAGTAGCAGAGATTATTGGTTGTGAAAGCAAGTAATTAAAAGCGTCAAACCTAGGGTATTCTCAGGAAATCAGACTAGCAGACAGTTCATTCAGCAAGGATCTAATTAAGCACAGTTCTAGAACTCAAAACACAGATATAGAATTAACCAAATTCCTTTGCGATAATTCTCTAAGTCTAAGTGCAGCAAACCAAACTTCCGTTTGCGCAAAGTTTAATTGCCCAATTTAATTAGTTCGTATTCCTAAACCCCACTTCCGTGACGTATTTAGCAACCTAAGATCTAGATTCTAATTGATCAGGTTAGAACTAGCTTTAAGCACAATTAAATTGAAGAACAGATATAGTTTGAATCCTTAACTGAAATTGAACAAGTCTAGCAAGTCATGAAATCCTATGTGAGAAACCCTAAGCCTAACTAGGAATCTACTCAGACATAGATAATGAAATCATGATCATATGATAGGTAAATTGCATAAAAGAATAAGAGTAAAAGGGGTTCGAAATCTTCTCCAAATACAGATGATGAATCAGGTTCAGATCAGCCCCAAAAGCTCTAAAAATCCTCTGCTCTTAATTATGAAAGCCAACTATAAAGCGTATGTCAAAACTTCTAATAAAAACTCTAAAAACTCTATTATATAGGCATAATCTCGGATGGGGCTTCTGTGTAAATACTGGAACTATCTTGGGCTTCTTTGTAAATCTTCAATACTTGTCAAACCGACGTGTACGGCCCATCTCGCGACTGCATCGATCGATGCTTTGAGTGCAACGATCGACGCATGATCAATTATACGAACAGTGAGTTAAGCTCTCGGCCAAAACGTCCCAAAAGTCCCAAAATGCTCCAAATATCTCCAATTAGCTCCAATCCTGATTTAACCTGTAAAAGACTCTAAACAAAGACAAAAGACACTAAAACACATCTATATCATGGTCTAAAATGGGTAAAAACCATGATATATCAGAACGCAACGTACGACCGTAATGGTCACACGGATGACCTTACGGACGTCCGTGACGGACGTACGGATGAACATACGGACGAACGCGTATGACCGCGGGTCGCGATACGGTCGCGGATCCAGGAACGGTCGGGACGCGGATCGGCCTTATGATCATGCGTGAAAAAGGAGACAAAGATGAACCCGGAAAGGAATGGTGGTCAAAGGAAAGAACGTGAAGACCTCTTTTGTACTCGGTCATGTGGGGATGGTTGGTTGAATGACTAAGTACAAAGGGGGCGTGTTCTATGAGTTCGATGAACAAACGAGTCAAGCTAAACGCGGAGTTAGCTTCACACCGGATTCACCAAAGGTTAAGGTACATGTTTCGAGTATTATTCTATTGTTCTAAAGAATGGTTAAAACTGAATAGGAGAATGAAAGGATCTAAGTTAAAGGCTTAGGTTGTTAGAAAGGTTATTTGGAATGGGAACCTCGAAATAGTTTTGAGAAAACTAAGTAAAGTTATAAGAGGTTCTCGAATGGGTCGTTCTTTAGAAGAACGAGATAATGGTTAAAGTAGTATTCCGCTGCGTAATTAATAAGTATGAAGGATCTAAGACTATAAGTCAAAAGGAGGATCCGAAGAATACTTGTTCCTTCGGGAAAATTTTAAATAGGACTGGATTTAGGGAGGTTCAGGCCACGGTTTGGCCTGACCACTGGAACTCATCATCCATCTGGGCCTATGGCCGGGATGGGGTGTTTCAAGTTGGTATCAGAGCGGAGTTATTTCATAGGACGATGCTCTCATGATTGGTGACTTGCTAAGACAAGTACACCAAGTACGCACTTAGTCTTGGGCAGACTTTGAGAACAAAGTCGCAAGACGGTGTGGGGGTGAACCGGAAGGCGCAATCACGGGAAAGTGGTTAGCCGAACCGGGAGGGACCTAGAGAGGGAAATGGGATTAAGTTGGGGCTGGTCACCATACCTCTAGAAATCCGCGCCAAAGTATGTGCGAAGGCGGCAGCAAGGACTAAGGGATCCAACTGTCTGCAAAGTACGGAGGAAAATGGGATTCAGTTGGGGCTGATCGCCACCCTCCGGGAACCGCACTAAAGGTACCACTTGCAAAGACAATGGAAGCACACTTTGGGGAGTGTAAAGGCAAGTTGAGTACGTGCGATGTGCAACAGCAGGGACCAAGGATCCTAAGCTGTTTGCAAAATAAGGGGAAGGAAAGTGACAATGAAAGACCAATGATACGCTTCCATTGTAAAAAGCAGAGACCAGAAGTAAAACGTGGTAGTGAAAGTCAACGGTAAAGGCTAAGCGCTAACCGAGACGCCACAGGTTTACGAGCTGGCTAAGGACATTGGCGTGGCCGAGTCCTTTAGTGCGATTGCTGGTATGTCATTGAACCCCACTTCTTCAAATGTTTTGAGGGCATTACATTTGGGGAAAAGGGTTAGGTTGCTTAGCATTGGGAATGCGTAAGAACCATAACCGAGGTCGAGTTCAAAGGGAACGAAAGGCCTGAATGTGATCTAGTAAGAGATTTACTAAGATTGGGAAACTAAGATCAAGCCCAGGAAGGGCGAGGATCAAGTGGACCAGGTCCGTAAGGACTAAGATCAGGATTTGACTAAGTCTAAGGCAAGACAAAAATCAGGAAAATGATTAAGTCTTGACGGACTTAGGTCAATGGGAAATGGAAAGACATACCAAGCGGGACAGGAAGGGTGTACACAAAAGTTAACCACCACCGAATTCGGGGACGAATTCCTAATTTGGTGGGGGAGACTTGTAACATCCCTGCCTTGGAATGTAAGGATCTCTAGACGGCTTAGTCCAAAGTTCGGTTGTCGACTGGCCATGGCCAAGACCGTGAACCACAAGTCGGATTAAGCACGGGATGAACCGTGAGTCATGGACAAGAAAAGTTCGGACAGTTAAGCACGATTGAACGGCAGCCGTTGGGGCGGTTGACCAAAGATTGGCACTCTGGGAACAATCAGTCCATGCGCGGGAACGGAATAGGAAAGTCCGGTCATACGCGACTTGATCTGAAATGAATGGCTCCGGCAAAGACGGCCATAAATGGACTTAGGCTGAATAAAGAGAACATAGAATGGTTATGTTATGCAAATACTAAGGGATGTTATCAGCTGCCCAATGGTTCATAAAGTATGAACGGAGTAAAAACCTTGAGTCGGATTCGGGGACGAATCCATTTTAAGGGGGGTAGACTTGTAACATCCCCGAACCGGGATACACCCTAAACGTTGGGCTTTCTATGGAACCATAAGACCGAATACATGATCAAGAAGATCAATGAGAGAGTTTCATAGACAGAAGAAGGTCAAGCTCAGCGGGGAAGAAGCTTAGCTTAAAGAAAAGCAGCTGAAAGGGAAGTGTTCAGCTCAAAGGAGCTGAACAGTCCAGCTGGTCAGCTAGGTCAGCTAGAAACCAGCTCAACCCAGCTAGCTTGAGTGTTCAAGTGTTGGGTCAGCTGGTCAGCTAGTGACACTAGCTGACCAAGGGGCACCAAGGCGAATGGACACCAAGGAAAAGTTGTGTCCATTCGGCCAACCAATGCACCCTTCTCCATGGGCAGTTATGGCACGACTTTGGGGCTATAAATAGACCATAAGGAGGCCATTTTCGTGCACCTATCTCCCTAGGAAAAACCCAGAATAATCCTAAGGTAAAGGCCAAACAAATTCAAGAGAAAAAGGAGGATTTATGGCCGGTTTAACAAGGGGATTAGCCGGCCATGAAAAGGGAGTTTGGGGAACGTTTCTGAAGTTAAAAATCTCCATATCTCCATGCCTAAAGAAGGGCAGAAGCCGTGGGTGCAAACTCAGAATCAACAAGGAAGAAAACCGACATGATTCATGGGAGAAAGAAAGGATTCTATGGCCGGTTTCTATAAGGGATTCTAAGCGGTTTCTAACGATGATTTGGGAAGGTTTCTAAGGCAAATTAAGTCTGGAAACCAATAGAGAAAACCCAGAAATTGATGAAGATTCGTTTGAAGATTTGAAGAAAATTCCCGGTAACCATCCGTGGGTCGTTCACGGACGACCGCGGGTCGCTCACGGTCGACCGCGGGTCGTTCACGGACGACCGCGGGTCGTACACGGTCGACCGCGGATCGTCACGGACGACCGTAACCGTCACGGACGAACACGGACGTGCACGGACGGACGCGGATGGTGCTCGGGTGAACGCGGGTCGCGTACGGACGACCGCGGGTCGATCGCGGACGACCGCGGGTCACGTACGGACGACCGTGACCGTTCACGTGCGGTCGTGTCCGTTCGCGGACAGTCGTGGGTGTTTCACGGACGACCGTGGGACGATCACGGACGACCGCGGGTCGTGTACGGACGACCGCGGGTCGCGACAGACGACCGTAACCGTTACGGACGGGTGTGTCCTTACACGGACGACTGCGGGTCAGAAACGTACGTCCGTGGACGAGACGAACGACCGTGGATGATTGAGAATGACCGCGGGTCGTTACGGACGACCGCAGGACGCGAACGAAGGGTCATGTCCGTTCACCAAAGGTTGTGTCCGTTCGCGAACAGTCGCGTCCGTTCACGGACAGTCGCGTCTGTTGACGGACGATCGCAACGAACGCACGTACGAACGCAACGTACGACCGTAATGGACACACGGATGACCTTACGGACGTCCGTGACGGACGTACGGATGAACATACGGACGAACGCGTATAACCGCGGGTCGCGATACGGTCGCGGATCCAGGAACGGTCGGGATGCGGATCGGCCTTATGATCATGCGTGAAAAAGGAGACAAATATGAACCCGGAAAGGAATGGTGGTCAAAGGAAAGAACGTGAAGACCTCTTTTGTACTCGGTCATGTGGGGATGGTTGGTTGAATGACTAAGTACAAAGGGGGCGTGTTCTATGAGTTCGATGAACAAACGAGTCAAGCTAAACGCGGAGTTAGCTTCACACCGGATTCACCAAAGGTTAAGGTACATGTTTCGAGTATTATTCTATTGTTCTAAAGAATGGTTAAAACTGAATAGGAGAATGAAAGGATCTAAGTTAAAGGCTTAGGTTGTTAGAAAGGTTATTTGGAATGGGAACCTCGAAATAGTTTTGAGAAAACTAAGTAAAGTTATAAGAGGTTCTCGAATGGGTCGTTCTTTAGAAGAACGAGATAATGGTTAAAGTAGTATTCCGCTGCGTAATTAATAAGTATGAAGGATCTAAGACTATAAGTCAAAAGGAGGATCCGAAGAATACTTGTTCCTTCGGGAAAATTTTAAATAGGACTGGATTTAGGGAGGTTCAGGCCACGGTTTGGCCTGACCACTGGAACTCATCATCCGTCTGGGCCTATGGCCGGGATGGGGTGTTTCAATCGCTGCGCCTCTATCGTAGTCCACACACACACAAGCTGGAATCCGCCGGGATGCTAGTACCGGTGATCGAATCTCCTGGGAATCTCTGTGCGTTTCTCGAGGAAGAGGGTCTGTTTTTCTGTCAAGGAAAAACTGTCTGCGACGGCTCTCTTTCTAGGTCGTGTGACATGGCCCCTATAAATAGGTCCATGGTTTTCAAACCGTAACATCAGTTACGGTATCGACCTTGTGTCGATCGTTGCACCAATGGCATCGATCGACACACCTCTTAACACACGAATTCAATGTGCATCCAATACACATTGATCGGACCATATGCCAATGATCAATTCCCTACAGAAGCGCATCCAACTTGCTTAGGTGTGTGACCCTTTAGGTTCACACGATACTAGAAATGAGATACAACTCATTTGTCATAAGTGGTTTCTAGCAAAACATTATGACTACCCAGTATCACATGAATTGTCCGATCTCGACAATACAACTATCTCTAGAGTGAGTACAATGTGATTTCAGGACATAATCCCAACAATCTCCCACTTGTACTGGAATCATCTATTCCCATAATCCCTTTGTCGCTATATCTCGATATGGCATAAGGCAAGAAACTGTGTCATCCTTATTATAGCCAACATCTTGTTCATCGAACTTCTGATCTATACTGATAAAACAAACGACTGACAATCACCTCGTTTGAGCACGGCCATGCATTTTCTCAGTATCAAATCTTCGATGGGCCCTGAGATATTTATCTCCTTTTATAGGAGGGACAAATCCCATCTTGTTCCATCCCTGTTTCTACACATACTTCATGATACGCATAAGCAATGCCGTTATAGCCGCCAGTTACGGAACGACGTTTGACAAGGTCAAAACGCACCAATTCATATGCTAGAAAGCATGATGAACTCAGGTCTAAGGACTATACTCTATAGTCATAATGAGAAACTCTCATGACACAAATATAACTATCCTGTAGAGTTCTCATTAGCGGGTCATGTCCGATCATATGTTCACCAACATATATCTATGTGACTGACTGTGATACTCATATCATTGACTCCATGAAACTTAGTCAACAATCACCTCACAAGCTAGTCTCTCGCGGTTGTCAGTGTCCCACTTTGACAATCTTGACTAGGGACAATCATAATTTATGTCATCTTTTACTTATAGGGTTTCATGATCAAGTCCTCAACTTGATGACCTATATGATGAACATAAAATACTTTGGGACTATTATTTAATTATCCAATAATTAAATAATACTGATGTCAGTTTAACTTACAGAAACACTACCAAAGCATGTCTATGTAAAGAAAACTATAACATAACTAAAGTTACTCCCACTAGAATCAAGATCATCTCATCAGATATCTTATACCTACAGCAACAAAATAAATCCGGTGCTTAGGTTGTGGGAGAGACTGCGGTGTTATTGCTTGAAACGATTTCAACAAACCACACCGCCATTCGGATAAGAGCACTATTCTACGGTCCACTGCTTGGAGCCTTTCCAACAGATAGCACCGCTATTCAGACAAAGAGACATAACCAGGTGGGGACCGGGATTCGTCTTTGTCCGTCTAACTACTTTCAACTGGTTCGTCACTTCCTCAGTTCACCACGAAACTATCCTTAGTGTTTTTCAAACATTACAGATATTTTTGGCAACTAATCATGGACTATTACCGGAATATATATTGGTATTTTCTCGTCATGCTTTATGCTGCATCTAGACGAGCGCAAGATATGGCCTTCATGATGGATTCTATTGCAGCAGCATTAGAACTCACACTCATTAATATTAGTTCAGACAGTGTTCAGAAACACTTCTTCTTACTAATATTGTTACTAGCTCAGCTAGTGTCCAAGACACTTCATCTTGCTCAGATTATTGCCATAAGACCTTTGGTGTGAAGCCATTCTTGGAATCAAGCGTATTAGATATGTCCAATACCTTATCATCATAAGGATTTTGACACGATCCAATTAGCTACTCTCATCCATTCCAATGGATCCTTATTCCAAGAATTCACGCGGCTACTCCCATGTCTATCGTTCAAATTTGACTTCCGACCCAAATCTTGACAAGACTTTAGCGTCGGAACGTCGTTTGTGAGATTCAAGCATGTTAACTACATACTGTGTGAGAATTGCCATTACGCTCCCACTAGTCTTCTTGTGAGCGCATGGTTTCTTTTCTTTCTGATCAAGTCAAAACTTTTGACTACATTATCAGAATGTTGATTCCAACTCCAAGATGTTTGCTTCAATCCAGAGTTGGATCGATGAAGCTAACATTCATGCCCAGCCAATTTTTCGGAGTTGGGGCTCACCATCGCTTCTTTGAATTTCACATGCTCGTCACTTTTCAATGATCAACAGATCACGACATTTGGTTACGAGAAATCACTCTCGAGTTAGTGACGGATCCTTTCGGATCTGCGAATTTCAGGCTCCACAGGTGTAGATCCTACAATACTCTGTAGATCTCACCGCTGCTCTTCCTCAACAGGTTGAGCAGCCTCCTGTGTTCATCGAATTCCTTCGATGTGTACTTTTACTCCCACTGTTCCTTTTGAAATTATGATCTTTCTTAAAAGACAGTTCTGGACAACAAAAGCACTAAGCCTTGGTTTCCTTAGGACAACCAGCGAGGTAGAACTTATCAAATATGGGTCCAAGCTTGTTTGTTGACTACTGTCTTACACAAACCTTGCAATCCCAATTAATCAGAAAAACAAATTTGGAAATCACCCAGTCCACATCCAATGTGGTGTTTTTCACTGATTCTGATAGAAACCTTTTTCTGCGCAAAGACAGACGTTATAAGACGTAATCTTAAATGATTATGGAAGATTCCTGTGACCCATCATTTAATCGGAGCATATCTAATAAGATCCGATTCATTCTTTTAGATGATCACTTAATTCTTGACTTAAGTATTTTCCTCCGCGATTCAATCGAGGATCTCAATACTTCTGTCAAATCGGTTCTACACTTCATCATGGAACTCCACAAGGGATTCTTGCTCGTGTCTCATCAAATGAACACAGCCATACTCATTGATGCCATCAATAAGGTAATGAAGTAGAAAATATTTCCTTTGGCACTAATGCTCATCGGGCCGCATACTTCAGTATGTGTAAGGCCCAATAAGCCTCTAGCCCGTTTCCTTTAGCTCTGCTAAAAGGGCCTTAGTCATTTGATCCAGTGAACAGAATTCATATCTCAAATGATTAACAATCGAATGAGTCCAAAACTATGGAACCTTTGAATTCGCTTCACTCTATGTGGTTAAACGACTATGCCAAAGAAAAGTCGAGTTCAAGTCGTCAGACTTAAACCTTTAGTATTTGTGTTATATTATGTCTTTGTTGGTTTAAGATATAAAACCCATTCCAAATGGGGTGCTACCATATGATATTTCATTAAGATCTAAAGAACAAAACTTGTCTTTTATCAAAATGAAAAACATCCAAATTCTTAACAAGAAAATGAAAGAAATCTCTGCACAAGGCAGATACATAGTAGCAATTACTTAATTTCTAAAACCAAGTATGAAAAGCTTCTACAAGTGGAGAATCTCTACGGCTCATGTAGCAACCATTGCTTCATACCAAACACGCAGTTACACTTGTCCTTTCTTCAACATTCTACTGTCGCTTAGGTCCTGCATATTTCAAAAATATCAGTACCACAACTAGTATCCAATACTTATGTAGAACTTGAATTAATAACACAATACCTGAAGAAGAAGTACTATACATCTCCTTCATCTCTTGTGAATCTTCCAAGAATTTAATGCAATCTCTCTTCCAATGCCCTGACTCATCGCAGTAGAAGCACTTTCTAACACCAGACGGGCCTGACTTGGGCTTATAAGATGACACAGGCTTATCCTGATTCCAAATCTGGACGGCCCTGTCTTTGCCCTTGCCAGCACAAGATTTCTCAAATCTTTTTCCCTTTATGATATCTTGCTCTACTGCTTTGAGCATGCCATGCAGCTCAGTAAACGTCTTCATCAAGCCTTTCTTAATATAGTTCTTAATGAACTTATCATAGCTTGACGGCAGTGACTGCAGAATGATGTCAGTGGCCAACTCTAAGCTGACAGGACATTCCAGTCTCCCCAGGTTATCAATGTAACCCATCAGTTTAATGACATGAGGACTTACTGGAGCATCCTCTGGTAGCTTGCACTCAGTTAGAGACTTCACCATCTGGAATCTCTCAACTCGTGCCAGATCCTGAAACTTCAGTTTCAGGCTGGTGATCATCTCTATTGGCGACTCCATGTTCTCGTATTGACCTTTCAAGTCCGAGTTCATGGTAGACAACATCAGACCACGCACATCTACCACATCAATATAATGCTTATTCCAAGCCTTATATGCTGCATGCGAGCGATTGGTCCCAAGCATTTCTGGAAGAGCCTTTTCAAGGACATAGTCCTTGCTCTCCTGCTTGAGAAGAAGGAATAAAGAAAGAGTACTCTCGCCATCAGAAATGAATCTCAGATTCCGATACCAATCCAGGAAGTTGGATCCATTTAACTTGTCCTTCTCAAGGACGGATCGCAACGAGAAAGTAGTCATAAACATAAGCTGAAATCCAAGAAAAACAAAGATTTAGTTATGTATATGATGAGAAATCTTATCTAATAAGAAAACTCGCATTATATTCAAACAGTGTTTCCTCTATGAATATAATGATCCAAGATCCATACATCACTAAAATCTGAGTGGACGACTCGTCATCACCCAAAGTTTAGTAATCTAGGTAAGCAAACCCTTGCTAATTGTACCCAGCACAACTCTTGGTCGTAGATGAGACAATCCATGTCTCATCCACTCTGACGTCTCTGGGCCCAGAACTTCTGATAGCCCAGTCAAGTAAACCAATCTCTTCTGTCATGCGATCATTGACAGTCGCACTGCGAGTCTATCAATGATCACCTGCCTTGATCAGATCACTGTGGATACCAAGGACTCCAAGACTATCCAACAATGAACCGAGTCTTGACAGTAGACTAGATTGGGCAAGACATCAAGGTCACTTGATGTTTAGTTGAGGAAACTAAACTCTGAAAGGTTAGCAAATCAATCTATTGTGTCATGTAATTGTTGATGTCAAGCACCGCAAGTCCATCAACATAATTACCTGCCTTACTCACCTAATTGTGGACACCAAGCTCTTGGCTAGACCATCACACAATGAAACGAGTCTTGACAGTTGACCATATTGAAGCTAAGCTTTGATCAAGGTTTAGGTCGAGTTTGGTTTCTGTACATTCAAGGTTCAATAACCAGAATTTCGAGCACTGTGTCGATCGACGTAGACTCTGTCTGTCGATCGACACCACCAAACAAAACCGGATTTCAATAACCGGTTAATCCAATTAACCTGGTTCATCGAACCGGTCACGTCGATCGACACAACCCATGTGTGACAGTCGATATAGACCTAAACCGAAGACAGTTTTGATAACCGGCTCAATCCAATTGAACCGAGTCATCAGATCAAACTGATCTTAACCAATCGGTTTATACTAAATGGGATAATCAGTTCAATCCAATTGAACCAATTCATCCAATTTAAACCGTTTTAACCAGTTTCAACTAATTGCAATAACCGGTCCAATTCAATTGAACCATATTATCCAATCAAACTGATTTAACCATACGAGGTAACCGGTTCAATCCAATTGAACCGATTCATCCTGTCGCACGGCCTGTGTCGATCGATGCACCCAGTGTATCGATCGACACAATGCGATTTCTAGATCGAAACCATTCTCTGATTAGGCGAATTCGCGGTGCATCGATCGACACAAACTTGTGTCGATCGACGCTATGCGAAAACACAATCGCTTTTGTATTTTCGCGCTGCATCGATCGATGTACCCAGTGCACCGATCGATGCTGTGCGAAAACCCTAAATCAGTTTTTGCCGTTTTCGCGCTGCATCGATCGACACACCCAGTGCATCGATCGATGCTGTGCGAAAACACAGTTCTTCGTTTTCGATATCAACAAATCCAAGATTTTTTAATTACAAAACGAATCCTAGCTAGCATCAATTCAATCCCATTTAATCGAATTCTAGGCTACTTATTCAATCTATTAAAACCCTAAGGCTCTGATACCACTGTTTGATTCCCTAGGATCCAGGGTCTAGGTGATTGAATCTGAAAGCTGACCTCGTGATTACCTGTAGATTGGCAGCGGAAATATGAGCAGGTAATCGAGATCTAGAGCGCCTCAATCGCTGCGCCTATATCGTAGTCCACACGCACACAAGCTGGAATCCGCCGGGATGCTAGTACCGGTGATCGGATCTCCTGGGAATCTCTGCGCGTTTCTCGAGGAAGAGGGTCTGTTTTTCTGTCAAGGAAAAACTGTCTGCGACGGCTCTCTTTCTAGGTCGTGTAACCTGGCCCCTATAAATAGGTCCATGGTTTTCAAACCGTAACATCAGTTACGGTATCGACCTTGTGTCGATCGTTGCACCAATGGCATCGATCGACACACCTCTTAACACACGAATTCAATGTGCATCCAATACACATTGATCGGACCATATGCCAATGATCAATTCCCTACAGAAGCGCATCCAACTTGCTTAGGTGTGTGACCCTTTAGGTTCACACGATACTAGAAATGAGATACAACTCATTTGTCATAAGTGGTTTCTAGCAAAACATTATGACTACCCAGTATCACATGAATTGTCCGATCTCGACAATACAACTATCTCTAGAGTGAGTACAATGTGATTTCAGGACATAATCCCAACAGAATCTTCAAGTTGGAAGAAGCAAATCAGGAAAGAGGAAGAAAGATAAGGAGCCGACTGGTACATGGCATGTTGTTAACGATTAAACCGCTTTGAACACAGCTGGACTAACCGAACATGTGGTTGCAAAGCCAGGCATGATACCTACGGTTCCCCTACACCCGTTGGGATTGAGATTGGAAATCCTGACGTCCAAGAAAGGATGGAACTTAAGGACGTGGCAGACTCCTCTCATTCAGCCCACATTGACACTGGTGCGAGGAATGTTGCGGAGGGTGAGGTTCAACAGACCGCAGTTCCAAACATAGGTTAGATGTGGAACTTGATGAAAATGCTCATGAACCAACTGACGGATCTGACGCAGCATGTTCAACCGGTGGCGAGGCCAACGGTGGATCAACCTAGGGTATGCGTCGACCAAAAAAATTGATGATAATCTGATGGTCGATCAGCGTGATGTGGTTGAGATAGACCAACCTCCGATCAGGACGGTTCACAAGGTGGACTATCTGGCCATATTAGGCCACATCATGAAGCTGGGTACGAAGCATTTCAAGGAAAGTGTGGATCCCATTGAGGTATATGAGTGGAGGAGTCAGTTGACCATGAACTTCCTCTCCACTCGTTTGAAGGAATTTCTAGCAGTTCCTAATCCAATTAGGCAACCCTAAGTATAAATTCCATAGCCTAGGATCTAGGATTCATGTATATATCATTGAATCTACATCAGATCTCGAAGATACCTGGAAATTATGCAGCGGAAGATGATTAGGTATTCGATATTGATTAGCGCCTCAAGTGCTGCGCCTCTACTGGTATCCACACACACACAAACTGGAACGGACGGGATGCTAGTGCCGTTTAGAGATCGGATCTCTCAGAGGGTTTCAGTTTCTTAGAAGTGGTTGTGAATTAGGTATAGTTGCTGTAAAAGTCGACCATATATCATATATATATATTGACTTTTACCATGATCTGATTAACCAAGACTCAAACCGTGGTTAATTAAGTCATAAACCAAAATCGCTATTTTGGTCCGCGATCTGTGTCGATCGATGCACATGTTGTATCGATCGACACTGCCTCAGAAACTTGTTATCGAATGCATATCATATATACATTTATCAGATCATTACACTAATGATCAACCCCATATTCTATATCCAGTTTGCTTAGGTGTGTGACCGTGTAGGATCATATAATACTAGCAATGAGTTCTAAATTCATTGATCATAAGTGGCTTCTAGCAAAGCATTATGATTACCCAGTATTATATGAATGTCTAATCTCGACAACACAACTATCTCTAGAGTGATTACAAGTGTGATTTCAGGACATTCCCAACAATCTCCCACTTGTACTGGAATCATCTATTCCCATAATCCCTTCGTCTCTATATCTCGATCTGACATAAGGCAAGATCCGTGTCATCCTTTTAAGCCAAAATCTTGTTCATCGAACTCCGATTTATACTGACAAGACAAACGACTGACAATCACCTCGTTTGAGTGCGGCCACACATTTCTCAGTATCAAATCTTCGATGGGCCCTGAGATATTTATCTTATATAGGAGGGACAAATCCCATTTTGTTCCATCCCTGTTCCTTCACACACTTCATGATACGCCCAATCAATGCCTTTATAGTCACCAGTTACGGCTGACGTTTGACAAGGTTAAAGTGGACCAATTCATATGTAAGAAAACATGATGCATTCGATAACTCTATAGTCGTAATGAAAACTCTTATGACACTTATATAACTATCACTACAAGAAAAATAGACATTGATAGCGTCGTGGAAACGCTATAATATGTCTATTATGGCGTTTTTGTGTTAGCCATGACATGAGGAGCTATCTTAGACCCCCCAGATACAATAGCGTAAATATAGACTGCTATTATAGATTGATATACAATAGCACGAAATCATGGGCTATTAGAAAGTTAATAATAGCAACATATTATTGCCATTTTATAATTTACAATGGCTCTAATATTTCACTCTTTAAAAGTGTATTGTGGCACTAGAACCTCGCCATTTTATTTGTTATAGTGGCTCTATATTTTAGCCATATTAGATCTTGTCCTAGCTTTCAATGTGAGCCGTAACATTGTTATTGGAGCAATTGGTTTTTGTTACGGCAGCTCGCCGAGTTTATGCAATATTTTGTTTCAATTTATTTTGTATAAAAGAAAATTATATTTGAAATTTGTTTTAGAAGTTGCTTTTATTAATAACCCAAAACATATTTTACCCCAATATTATAAGTACATATGTTCTAACTAAACATCATATAAACATCATATGGCAAAACAATAAATTACATGCTCTACTCTGCCTTTAAGCTGCACTTCTTCCATTATTGACACCTCCAATTGAACAAATTGTACTCATGCATTGACTTTGGCCTGAAATACCAAACAAATCAAAAGAAATCAACCCAAAATCATATAACACCACAAAACATAAACGAAGTACACCAACTCTATTAACATGTCAAGATATAAAATCAACTAAAACCCATGTGTTAGTTAGTCTTTCATCATGTTTCGACAGTCAATTGAGAAACAACATATATGTTTTGCCAAGCAGTTTCATTAGAGAGATTAAGCAGGACATAAATCTTTACCTTGTCAAGATCAGTGTGAGCAAGAGCAACATGGTCATTGCAGGCAATGAAATTTCCAAGAGCAGAGAGACGTTCCTCGATTCGCCGGACCACAACTGTATCAGGTACAATGTTCTTCAAGTGTTGAATCTATGTAAGAAAAAAATATCAGTAAAACTCAGGATTCGCAACTCATAAACTCATCAATTTAAACAGGGATTGGCAATGCAAATGCTTCAGCCAAGTTGCATAAAAGTACTTTCAGCAAAAAAACTCGACTATCTCTATATATATACGTCAACAGGGTCATGCTTTATCAGGAATGCCAAGAGAAGTTCTTACCTTGATCAGTAGTTGTACGAGGCACAAGAAGCTCATTCTTGTTTTCTGTACACAAGGAAACAAAAAAGAAACAAAAGCAAATACTGAATCCATCAATTCAACAGTCATTAGTAACATGTTTTGATCTCTTTAACAAATAAGTCATGCACATGAAAGTCAATCTTTAAACCTCTCCTGAAAAACATACCACCGTCAATAAAACAGCCAAAGATACCAAAGACACTGGTGAATCTTTTTATTTGGATTTGCAAATGTCTACAAACACCAATTGATAAATTTAACAAGATGATGAGGGACACACGTATTTCAACAAACGAAACGAATAGCCAAAGACACTGATGATTATCAATACAATATCTTATTTCACACGATGGTCATCGGGATTAACCTTGGGTTTCTGCTGTGTCGTACGCCAAATGAAGGGAAAAATCTTCAGGTCCGTGATAGATTTTTAGCATAACGCCATGTAGCTTAATACTTATCAAACGCTCTGACCCTCGAAGCTTCAGGAAACCAAGTAGCTTAATACTTATCAAAAGCTTCAAGTCCGTGATATACACACAAAAGACATCAAAACTATTAGATAATACAGACAAAAAGAAATCCAATACTAATCAGCAGTAGAGAAAGAAGTACACACCTACACATACGGTACTGCTCTCCGGGTTGTGGCGAACGAAGAACCAAAATTTCTCAACCGCTCTTCTCTTCCTCTTCCTCGCCGTCGACCTCTTCCGCTTCCTCCAGAAACATGCGCAACTTGGTTTATTTGCTCTTCAGCATTCATCGGAGAGATCGATTTAGGGGTTGTAGGAAATTTGTCATTGATTTTGAGAGATAAGGATAGAGGATGAGGGAAGAAATAGCGAGAGGTAGAGAGAATCGCGAGGAAGAAGAAATAGGTCAAGGAAATGGGACAGTTCGACACTTACAACTTTTTAAGAAATTAGGGATTTGGGGAAAACAATATTTTTTGCCGGGATAAACAAAAAATTTGGGCTCTAAACAAAAATTTTAAAGCTAAAATTGGTTCTAAAACCCAATTTTTTACTTCCCCTTTCAAAAAGTTATTTATTTTCTTATCTCTTTTTTTAAAAAACTTTATAAAATATTTTATTTATATTATTAATAAAAAATTATTCTTATATGTTAGTAAAAAAAATCTTTTTCAATTTTTGTTAGAGTAAAACAATAACTTATTGTATTTTTATGTTACATGACAAATAAGAAAATTATGTTTACATGTGAACCCTAAACCCTAAATCTTAAACCTATACATCTATATTGCAAGCACAAACCCTATACATATATCCAATACCCTTACCATATACCCTAACTCTCCAATACCACAAGCCCTAAATTATTTTACAAATAACTAGAAAATATATTGCAATCCTAAATCCTATACACATATCTAATAGCTTAAACCCTATACAATATGTTTGTGAGATTTTAACTTTAATATTAGTTGAAAATTTTGTTTTTTAAAAATTATATTACTAAAAGTTGCCAAAACTTATAATATTATGAAATAATAATTTTATGTATTTTATACTTAATTAAAAATATAAATAAATTAATAGTATTTCAAACCCTAAACCCTTACAATTATATCTAAACTTTATACAATTATATCTATATACCCTAAAATCCAAACCCTATACCCTAAACTAATCAAAGACTCAAATCATACATCCTAAACTAATCAAATACTAACTAATCAAAGACTCAAACCCTATATCCTAAATTAATTAAATACTCACTAATCAAAAACTCTTATCCTCCAATACCCTAAACCCTAAATCAAATGTTTATGAGACATTTACTTTTATATTATTTTTATTTTTATTTTTAAGATTATGTTATTAAAATTAAACTTATAAAATTTCAAGTTATTAATTTTGCATTTTTATTCAATTTCAAGAATTACAAACAAACAAATAATATTTCAACCTCTAACCCCTAAATATACCCTAAAATCAAAATCATGATTTTTTATGTTTTAACACTATCACCAATCACCATACAAGTCCCAATCAAATCCAGAAGAAGTAAAATCTGTGTTTAGCCAGCGTTGATTTCTCAAACGGGTTTCCTTTGGCCCATGGGTCTTTCAGACTTGTGAATAGATATCATTTCATTCTTCATCGTTTGTTCTGTGTATTGTGTTTTAGAGGTCTCCTATTTCCCATCAAAATCAGCAGCTGATGATGGCGATATTCTGTTGTCTTCTTTCGTGTTCTCTGCTTGTGTTGTATTCCCCAGAGTTACAAGGATCTGAACCAATTGAAAACTAATCAACCAAATGCATATAGCTAAAACATGTTATTGATCAAACAAATTAATGATCCCTGGAACTTACCAGCGACATCCTTTGTGGTTTTCACCCATTGATCAACCAACTCCTTCCACTCTCTGCATCAAAATAAAAACTCAATGACATATCCAAAAGTGAAAGAAAGCAAAACTCATACTCGATCAGTGTCTTTCCAATTTGTCGAATTTTATCAGAACCATGTTTCCTCAGGCCATTAACAGCCTTTCCAATTTCAGTACTCTGCGAGAATAATCTCAAACCTTAAAATCAATCACTCACACTATACAAACCTCAAGAGAAACAACAAATTCATACACCAGAAACCAACCTTGAGAATATCCACATTCAAAGACATTAACTTTAGCTTTGTCAAGTGCTCCAGTATCGATGTCACAGAGTGTGGCTGCAGACACCAAATAAGAAACAATCAGAATAATCGTGCAGTAATATCAACCAGAAACAGAGGCGTTTTTTTGTATTATCAACAGGGAGATTACCCTCCCATGTCTCATTTGGAAGTCCAAAGAGACACAAGTTCTCTTTCTTTGCATAAAAAAACAAAGAATGAAACAAATCTTAAACATAAACCACATAGAAGATATAACTCCAAAGCACATAAGCTTAAGCACAATCACAAAGGATTAAACGCTTTGAAGAATCACAACATCCTTGTAACCTTTGTGAGAGATTCGGACTGGAGAGCTTGCTTGATTTGCTTTTGTTGTTGTTAGCAGATTGATCCTTTGATTACTTTGCATTCTCGGTCATAACTTCGGAGATGATTAGAAGTTCATATATCATTTGGAACAGCCTCTTCCTGTTCCAAAAAAAAAAGATTTAACTGATTTGTTAACATTATTCCAATTTCCAAAACAAGAATTTGATTCAATCCACCAAAAGAACTTCTCAACTACAAATACAAAGACTTCGATTCAGTAAGACGAACACAAGAGGATACTACACATAAACCTTACCATACACGAGTATCTAATGATATCCAATAATCGAGAAGACTTGAAATTTGAGAAGGAATCGCTAACCTTTTTACCGAATCCAAAACGAGCAGCAAAGTAAAATGAAACAGAAATCCTAACCCTTTCGATGTCTTCTGGGTGAGCTGGGTTAGGGAAACACAGAAGGTGAAGGAGGAGGCAGTAGAGAGTGGATCGGAGGCGGTGAGGTGTAGATCGGAGGAAAAGAATTGTCGAGAAACGAGAGGAAAATGTTTTTTTCACTTAACATAATCAAATAAGTTTTTTTTTCCTTAAATGAAGTCACTTACATATTTTTTTTACTTCCGCCAAAACTAAATTTTTGGCTCTAAAACGTTACCGCTCATATACGTAACATCAATTAGGTTCTAAATCTCATTTTTATTTCCCGATTAATGAAATAACGGTACAGCGTTGAACTAATGCTATAATATAGTATCCAAACCTAGCATAAACTCTACAACAGCACCTAACAAATTAGTGCTATCCTCATGTGCTGTCAATACTTATATTTCTTGTAGTGTATCCTGTGGAGTTTTCATTAGCGGGTCATGTCCGATCCTGTGTTCTCCAACACATATCTATATGATTGACTTTAATACTCTTATTAATGACTCCATGAAACTTAGTCATCAATCACCTCACATACTGTCTCACGCGGTTGTTAATGTCCCACTTTAACAACTTTGACTAGGGACCAACATAATTTATGTCATTTATCATTTATAGGGTTTCATGATCAAGTCACATACTTGATGACCTATAAAATGTCATAAATTACTTTGGGACTATTATTTAATAACATAATTAAATAATACTGATGTCAGAGTTCATTAACATAATCAAATTACGTTTACATGAACGTCATATCACAACTAAAATTAACAACAACAACTCCCACTAAAATTAAGATCACATCTTAAGACATCTAATGCCTATAGTAGTTATCTGAACCTCATGCGTTCTTGCTCAGCATGCGTCGAAGGACACTGCGTTTTGCTAAGAGTAATGCCAAGAGTCATTGGCATGAAGCCCTTCTTGGAATCATCCATACTGGACCTGTGCAAGACCTTATCAATATAAGTATCTTGACACAATCCAATTACCTTGTCCAATCTATCTCTATAGATTCTTATTCCAAGAATGTACACGGCTTCTCCCATGCTTTTATCGAAAAAACAACTTTCGAGTCAAGTCTTAACAGACTGAACAATGGAACTTCATTTCCGAGAAGCAGTATGTTATCAACACACAATACCAGAAATGCAACTGCGCTCCCACTAGTCATCTTGTAAACACACGGTTCCTCTTCGTTCCTGATGAAGTCAAATCTTTTGACTGCTTCATCAAAACGAAGATTTCAACTCCGAGATGCTTGCTTCAATCCACAAATGGACCGATGAAGCTTGCATATCCTCCTAGCTTCATTAGGATCAATGAATAACTTTAGGTTGTGTCATGTACACATCCTTTTCCAGAATTCCATTAAGGAAAACTGTTTTCACATCCATTTGCCAGATCTCATAACCATTATGAGTGGCGGTTGCTAGGAGAATCCGAATGGACTTAAGCATAGTGACTGGAGAATAGGTTTTATCATAGTCAATACCATGAATTTACTTGAAACCTTTTGCCACCAACCTAGCTTTGTATATCTGAATATTACCTTCCACGTCAACTTTTCTTCTTTGACGATCCATTTACTCTCAATGGTTTTTACACCATCTGGTAAATCAATCTAAGTCACACTTGGTTCCGTGACATGGATCCCATTTCGGATTCAGTGGCTTTTAGCCATTTTCAGAGTCAAGGCCCATCATTGCTTCTTCAAAGTCGCATACTCGTCACTGTCTATGATCAACAGATCATGGCAATTGGTCATGAGAAATCCAAATTTCTTGGGTTCGTGACGAATCCTCTCGGATTTACGAACTTCAGGAACCACAGGTGTGGGTTCTACAACTCTTTGCAGATCCAGCTGCTCCTCTTCCTCATCAGGTTAATCAGTCTCTTGTGATTTTCGAATTTCTTCGAGTTGTACTTTACTCCCACTGTTCTTCCTGGAAGGAAAATATTTCTCAGGAAAAACACAGTCAATTGTGTCGTTCTTCGCCTTGCATCGATCGACACAACACTTGCGTCGATCGACACACCCCTCTAAACACGTATATTAATGTGTATCAAATACCCATTAATTTGATCGATGGGAGTAAAAGTAACATGCCTTGGTCTCCTTAGGATAACCAATTAAGTAGCATTCATCAGACTTGGATGCGAGCTTATCAGAGATTAAACGTTTTACATAAGCCTCACAACCCCAAATCTTCGTGAAAAACAAATCAGGAACATCTCCAGTCCACATCTCATGTAGTCTCTTTGTAACTGATTTTGATGGAACCCTATTTAGTTTAAACGCATACGTTTCTAGAGCGTATTCCCAGAAGCATGATGGAAGATCTGAGTGACTCATCATTGATCGAACCATATCTAATAAAGTCCGATTCATGAGGAGTGAGTTGTGAAACAATTCCACAATCTCTCGGATGATCACTGAATTCTTAGCTTAAGTATCCACCTTCACGATCTTATCGTAGAGCTTTAATACTTTTGCCAAGTTGATTATGTACTTCATTCTGGAACTCTTTGAACTTTTCAAAAGATTCCGATTTATGTCTCATTAAATGGATATAACCGTACCTACTGAAAATATCAGTAAAGGTAATGAAGTACTGAAAGTTTCCTCTAGCACTAATGCTCATCGGGCCATACACATCCGTATGTATAAAGCCCAATAAGCCTCTGGCCCTTTCATTTTGTTCGTTCGCAACCTGTGTCGATCGATACACATCTTGTGTCGATCGACACAGTGCGATCTAATAGGCGTATTCGCGGTGCATCGACCGATACAAGCTTAGTGTCGATCGACACTTTGCGAAAACCCTAAAGTTTTATAATCGTTTTCGCGGTGTGTCGACCGACACAAACTTGTGTCGATCGACACTGTGCGAAAACACAGGTTCATCGTTTTTTCAACAGAGACTTAATCCGAGATTAAATTCTACAAAACACGATTTAACAGGCACTTAACTAATCAAATTCATCAGTATTCGATTTAAATGCCTTAGATTCAACAGATTAAACCTTAATAGCTCTGATACCACTGTTGGGAAGCCTAGGATCTAGGGTTCGTTGTATTGAATCACTAACCTCGTTCTTACCTTGTACTGGCAGCAGAATGATTAGTGAAATGAGATCAGTAGCGACTCAGATGCTTCGCCTCTACCAGATACACACGCACACAAACCTGGAAAGCCGGGATGCTAGTGCCGGATCTTGGGATTTCTGAGTTTCTGGTGTTTCTGCTTTCTCAGTCAAGCAAAAGTGAACGGCTAGGGTTCCAGGTCGAAACTATATGTTTATATTAAGACCTGGAATGACTCAAACCGAGCTTTGGTTAATCCAATTCGTTTAAGTCATAAAATCGAAAGATCAGTTTCGAAACCCGATCTATGTCGATCGACACACATACTGTGTCGATCGACACACCACTCTAAACTCAATATTAATGTGTATCCAATACACATCAACACGATCATTACCATAATGATCATTCCCATATTTACGCTTCCAGTTTGCTTAGGTGTGTGACCCTATAGGATCATATAATACTGGCAGTAAGTCTATAACTTACAGATTGCAAGAGGTTTCTAGCAAAACATTTCAACCGCCCAGTATTATACGAATGTCTGATCTCGACACACAACTATCATCAGGAGTGAGTACAAGTGTGATTTCAGGACACAATCCCAACATACCTTGCCACAATCACCACGACCGAGGGTAGGAACGACAAGGAGATTGGAGAGATTCCGGTTTCAAATGAATTTGGGGATGTGTTTGGGGCCTTAAAAGGCTTACCGCCTGCTCCACTCTCCAAGGCACCGTACCGGATGACACCGGCCGAGATGACCGAACTAAAGAAACAATTGGAGGGTCTTCTGGAGAAGAGTTTCATAGGGCCAAGTAGCTCACCTTGGAGAGCACCAGTCCTCTTTGTAAAGACGAAGGATGAGAGCTTCCGCTTATGCATTGACTACCGTTGAATCAACAAGGTCACGGTGAAGAACAAGTATCCAGTGCTGCAGATTGATGAGCTATTGGATCAACTTAGGGGAGCAAACGTATTCTCCAAGATTGATATAGCATTGGGGAACCACCAAATCCTGATTGCACTAGAGGATGTACGGAAGACTGCGTTCCGGACCAGGTATGGCCACTATGAATTTGTGGTTATGTTGTTTGGACTAACGAATGCACCAACTGCATTTATGAAGATTGGGAATGGGATCTTCCGGTAATGGTTGGATGAATTCATAATCATCTTCATAGACGACATTTTAGTGTACTCCAGAGACCGGGAGACACATGGAGCGCATCACAGGAAGGTACTCGGATGGCTAAGGGAGCAGAAGCTATATGCCACCAAATGCAATTTCTGGCAGAAAAGCATCGGCTTCCTAGGCCAAATCGTGTCAGATCAAGGGGTAGAATTTGATCCCGAGAAGATCAAGGCTATTAAAGAATGTCCAAGACCTAAGAATGCAATTGAGGTTCGAAGTTTTCTTGAGTTGGCCGGCTACTACAGAAGGTTCGCCAATGGGTTTTATAGCAAGTACAAGACCATGAATTGATTACTGGGAAAGGTTGTGAGTTTGAATGGTCAGACCCGGCCGAGGAGAGCTTTATGTAGCTGAAAGACTTGTTGACCCATGCGCCAATCCTCACTTTGCCTGAAAACGAGGTACCTTATGTAGTCTATACAAATGCTTTTATAACCGGCCTTGGATGTGTATTGATGCAGAAGGGAAGTTTATTTCCCATGCCTCAAGGAAATTGAAGAAACATGAGGGGAATTACCCAACTCATGACTTGGAGATGGCTTCAATGGTGTTTGCCTTAAAGATTTGGCGATCTTAATTATACGGGGCCAAGGTGCAGATACTGACTGACCACCAAAGTCTGAAGTATGTGTTCACTCAACCAAATTTAAATCTGAGACATATGAGATGGATGGAGTTAGTAGAAGACTATGATGTAGATATTGCTTACCATCCCGGTAAAGCAAAAATGGTAATGTATTCCTTGAGCAAGAAGAGAACTGAGGTAGCTAAGGAACGAGATGATGAGGAATTGGTCGGTATGACCGGGCCTTTACATCTCAATGCGTTGACTGTGGACGAAGAACCCTTGGGTTTGGGAGCGGCATACCAACCAGATCTATAGAGTACGGTTGGCACAAGGGCATAACGAAGAACTGATGAAGGCCGCCAACCATAACAATACATAATACAAATTTTCCAAAAATGGGACGATCGTGGTCAACGGACGAGTCAGTGTGCCAAACATTAAATAGTTAAAGGAAGAGATCTTGAGCGAAGCTCATCGGTACAAGTTTTCTATTCATCTTGGACATACCAAGATGTATCATGACCTGAAACGGTACTATCATTGGGTAGGAATAAAACGAGACGTGGCGGAATGGGTGGCTAGGTGTCCCATCTGTCAACTGGTGAAGGCGGAACACCAAGATCCAAGCGGCCTACTACAAATTTTACCCATTCCAGAATGGAAATGGGATCACATCACCATGGATTTTGTGATCGGGTTGCAGTAACCAAAACAAAGAAAGAGATTATATGGGTAGTGGTGGAGAGGTTGACCAAGTCTGCACACTTATTAGCCATAAGGAAGACGGATGGGGTTGGTCGGCTTGCATAGCGGTATATCCACTACATATTGAGACTACACAACATACCGGCTAGCATAGTCTCGGATAGAGACGAGAGGTTTACTTCCAAATTCTGACAGGCCTTTCAGAAGGCCTTGGGGACAAGGGTGAATATGAGCACCGCGTATCACCCCCAGAAAATGGCCAATCCGAGAGGACCATACAAACGCTGGAGGACATGTTTTGAACCTGTGTTCTGGAATGGAGCGACTATTGGGAGAGGTACCCACCCTTAGCTGAATTCTCTTATAATAATAGTTTTCAGACAAGTATATGCATGTCTCCCAACGAGGCATTGTGTGGCCAACCCTGTCGCACACACCTATGCTGAACACAAGTAGGAGAATCAAGTTTTTTTCTCCCAAACATTATAGAAGAAACCACGGAGCGTATTAGGTTTCTCAAGATAAAAATGATTGAGGTACATGACTGCCAGAAAAGCTATGCAGACAAGCGTCTGAATGTTATAGAGTTTGCAGTTGGGGACCAAGTGTACCTGAAAATGATAACCTTAAAAGGACGAGCCAGGGTTTCAGAAAGAGGGAAGCTGGATCCAAGGTACTTGGGGCCGTTCCGGAACCTAGAGAGTGTAGGCATGGTCACATATTCCATGTGCCTCAGCTCCGGAAGTGTTTGGCGGATCAGGACATAATCATTCTAGAGATACCTAGCGAACTTAAGGTGAATCTAACCATGGAATCCAAGCCTTTACGAATCTTAGACAGGTTGGAAAAAGCAACCAGGAAGAAGGTGATCCAGATGGTTAAGGTAGAATTGGTCTACAACGGAGTAAAGTAGATAACATGGGAAACCGAGAGCAGAATGCGGGCCGACTAT